>CAUYQG010067975.1:0-29155 GCA_963574415.1 Tarsius wallacei
ACACACACACACACACACACATGCCTAGCACAAAGTGAACAGAGACAAAAAAACAAAAAGACTGGAAACAATAACAAAAAATGAATTCAGATCAAACCCACACACATATATTGACACACACCTTAAATTAAAAAAAAAAAAAAAAAGAAAAATATGTTAAAAAAGTTAATTCTTTCTATTGATCTTCATGATTATCTTTTTTTAACTGCAGCCTCAAACTCCTGGGCTCAAATGATCCTCCTACCTCAGCCTTCTGAATAGCTGGGACTACAGGCATGCACCATCATGCCTAGTTAGTTTTTTCTATTTGTTTTGTAGAGATGAGATTTCACTTTATTGCAAAGGCTGGTCTTGTACTCCTGGCCTCCAGGGATCCTTCTGCCTTGGCCTCCCGAAATGCTGGGATTAGAGGATTTGAGTCATCGTGCCTGGCCTATATGACTATCCTTATGCCAGTACCACATTGTCTTAATTATTGCAGCTTTGTAGTAGGCTTTGAAATTGGGAAGACTGAGTCCTCCAAGTTTGTTCATAGTTTTCAATAATATTTGGCTATTCTGACTTCCTTGCATTACCATATAAATGAATGTAGGACTAGCTTTTCAGTTTCTGGGAAAAAAGAAAAATACTACAGATTTTTTTTTTTGGATAGGAATTGTAATGACTCTGTTGATCGATTTGGAGATTATTGGCATTTTAACAATAGTATGTCTTCTAAACCAAGATAATGGGATGTCTTTTTATTTAGGTTTTTTAAAATTTATTTCATCAATTGTTTTTAAAATTTTTGGTCTACAAATCCTGGATTTTTTTGTTAAATTTTCTAAGTACTTTACTGTTTTTGATGCTATTGTAAATGGGATTTTATTTGAATTTTATTTTGGGGTTTTCCATTACTACTGTATAGAAATACAATTTTTTTTTTTGAGTTGGAGTCTCACTCCATCACCCAGGCTGGAGTGCAGTGGGACACTCACGACCACCCCAGTGTTGACTTGCTAGGCTCCAGCAATCCTTCCACCTCAGCCTTCCAAGTAGCCAGAACTACAGATTAGTGCTACCACACCTGGCTGATTTTTGATTTATTGTAGAGACGAGGTCTTGCCAAGTTGTCGGGCTAGTCTCAAATCTGTGGGCTCAGGCAATTCACTTGCCTTGGCCTCCCAAAGTGCTGGGATTACAGACTGATCCACCAAGCCTGGCTCAAATACAATATTTTTAGTATAGCTCTTGTATCTGCAAACTTGCTAAACTTGTCTCTTATATCTAATAATTTTTTTGAAGATTCTTTAGGATTTTCTATATATAAGATCGTGTCATCTGCAAATAGAGTTAGTTTTACTTCTGCCATTTAAATCTGGAGACTGTTTTTCCTCTCCAATTGCTCTGACTAGAATTTTCAATACAATGTTTCATGGAAGTGGCAAGAGTGGCATCCCTTGCTTATTTCTGATATTAGGAGGAAGATATTCAATCTTTCACTATTAAGTATTATCATCTGTGGTTTTTTTTATAGATGCTATTTTTCCAGCTGACACAGTTTCCATCACTTCCCAGTTGTTGAATTTTTCTAATCATAGAAGGGTGTTGTATTTTGTCAAATGCACTTTCTGTGTCTTTGAGATCATGATGCAGATTTTTGTCCTTTATTATATTAATATGATATATTATATTGACTGATTTCTATATGTTGAATCATAGTCTTAGGACACTTGGTCATGGTGCATAATTCTTTTTCTATGTTTTTGGATTCTGTTTGCTACTGTTTTGTTGAGAGTTTTTTGTCTCTGTTCATAAGGGATGCTGCTATCTACTTTTCTTGTGATATCTTTGTATGGTTTAATATTAGGATAATACAAGATTCTTAAAATAAGTTGGAAAGTGTTCCCTCTTTTTCTGTCTTTTTAAAAGCATTTGTGGAAGTTTTTTATTAAGTCTTTTAAAAAAAATGTTTGGTGTAATTCTCCATTGAAGCCATCTGGGCCTGTTCTTAGATATGTGGGAAGTTTTAAAATTATTAATTCAATCTCCTTATTTGATATAGGTCAACTCCAAGTTTTTATTCTTCTTAAGTTAGATTTTGTAAGAAGATGTCCATTTGCTCTTCTCATCAGCAAGGGTACCTGCATAATGAACATTTGTATACCTAACCCTGAATTGTACCCCACATCTTTAACAAAGAAATTTTAAAAAAAGAATATGTCCATTTCACTTAGAATATCTGTTTTGTTGACATAGAGTTGTTAATAGTATTCTCTTATAAACCTTTTTATTTCCATAAAGTTGGTAGTGATGTCCTCTCTTTCATTCCAGATTTTAGAAATTTGAATCTTCTCTCTTTTTTCTTGGTCAATCTAGCTTAAGTTTTGTCATTTTTGTTAGTCTTTTAAAAGAACTAACCCATGGTTTATTTGATTATTCTGTTTTTTTTTTTAATCTCTATTTCCATTTGAGTTTGCTATATTCTTACTGTTTCCTTTACATTTATTTTATTTTTTTCTAGCTTCTTTATGTTGAAGGTAATGTAACTGGTTTAAAATGTTATAGCTATGAATTTCCCACTGTGCACTGATTTATTTGCATTCCATAAGTTTTGGGCATGTTGTGTTTTTGTTTTCATGCATCTGAAAATATTTTCTAATTTCTTTTGAAAATTCTTCCTTGACACATTGGTTATTTAGGAGCATGTTGCTCGTTTCCACATACTTGGGGATTTTTTTTGTTTTCTTCTGTATTGCTTTCTAATTTTATTCTGTTGTGGTCAGATAGCATACTTTATATGATTTAAATGACTTCAAATGTACTGAGACTTTTTTTATGGCATAGCGTGTGGTCTATCCTGAAGAATGCTTTGTGTGCATTTGAGAAGACTATGCATTCTGTTGTTGTTTGGTGGAGTAATCTGTAGATGTCTGTTAGGTCTATTTGGTTTATGGTGTTGTTTCAGTCTTATATTTGATGGTTGATGTTCTGCCTAACTGTTATATTCATTACTGAAAGTATGACATTGATGTCTTCAACTATTATTGTTTATTTCCTCCTTCAATTCTGTCACTCTTGACTTCAAGTTTTTGGGGGCTCTGTTGTTAGCTCTGTTGTTTATACTTGTTATATCTTCCTGATGGCTTAACTTTTTATCTTTATAAAATTCCCTTTTTAGCCAGGCTCGGTGGCTCAGCCTGTAATCCCGTGCCTTGGGAGGCTGAGGTGAGTGGATTGCCTGAGCCCGCGGGTTCGAGACCTGCCTGGGCAACTTGGCGAGACCTCATCTGTACAATAAATCAAAAAATGATCTGGGTGTGGTAGCGCGTGCCTGTAGTTCCAGCTACTTGGAAGGCTGAGGTGGAAGGATCGCCGGAGCCTAGCAGGTCGAGGCTGAAATGTCCTTTTTTTTTTGTGCTCTTTAGGGTGACAATTTTTGTTTTGAAGTCTTTTTTTATAATATTAGTATAGCTACTACAACTGTCTTTTGGTTACTATTTGCACGAGATATATTTTTTCCATACTTTTATTTTCAGTCTGTTAGTGTCCTTGGATATAAAGTATTTCTCTTGTGTACAGCATGTGGATCATTTTTAAAAATCCATCTTATCAATCTCTGCCCTTTTTGTGAAATGTTGTTTGGAGTGTTTAATGGAATTATTTATAAGGTAGAATTTATGCCTCTCATTTTGTTATTATTTTCTAGTTATTTTTATTTTTTTTATTTTAAAGATGTGGGGCACAATCCAGGGTTAGGTATACAAATGTTCATTATGCAGGTACACTTGTTGATGAGGTGTGCCCCTCATCCCCTAGCAGTTTCCCAGTACCGCCAATCCTTTTCTTATAGTATTACGATAATTTTCCAAGGTCCGCTTATGTGGGAGAACATGTGATACTCAGTTCTTTGTTTCTGTGATAGATCACTCAGCATTATAGACTTTAAGTCCATTCAGGTTGCTGTGAAGTTCATAATGTTGCCCTTCTTTATGGCTGCATAATATTCCATCGTGTATATGTACCACATTTTTAAAATCCAGTCCTCTTTTGATGGGCAGCACAGTTAGTTTCATGTTCTTGCTATTGTGAACAATGCTGCAATAAACATATGTGTGCAGGTATCTTTTCCATAGAGTGATTTGAGTTCTTCTGGGTACATTCCCAGTAGAGGGATTGTGGGGTTGTATGGAAGGTTGATTATTAGATCTTTTAGGAATCACCACACTTTTTTCCACAGAGACTATACTAGTTTACACTCCCACCAACAGTGCAGAAGTGTTCCCTTTTTGCTGTATGCTCTCTAGCATCTGTTGTTTTTTTGAGTTATTGATGATGGTCATCCTGACTGGAGTTAGGTGGTATCTTAGTGTGGTTTTCATTTGTACTTCTTTGATGATTAGAAAGGCTGCACATTTTTTCAATTATCTGTTGGCTACTTGTATGTCTTCTTCTGAGAAATTTCTATTCATATCTTTTGCCCACTTTGTAATGGGGCTGTTTGTTTTTTTCTTTTTGGCACATTTGAGTTCCTTGTAGATCCTAGATTTTAGGCCTTTGTCAGATATACGGTTGGCATTTGTCCCCCCCAGTCTGTGGGGTGTCTCTCTGCTCTCTTGATGGTTTCTTTGACTTCTGTGTATCTTATGTAACTTCTTTTGCTCCTCTGTTGTTTCATTACTGTCTTACTTTGTGATTTATATATATATATATATTTGTATATATGTATATACATATATATTTCTACTTTTTAAAAACTCATTTTAATTTCTTTGGCATTTCTTGTGCTTTTTAAAAACTTATTTTCTTAGTGGGTATTCAATATAATTTCAATAGTATATACAAACTTTTCTCCAATATAGCTTTATTTTATCCCTCCCTTGTTTTTGTTGCTGCTTTTGTCCAAATTACGTCTTTATATAAGTACATATAAGCATAGGTTTGTAATTATTATTTTATGTAGTTGTATGTTAAAGTTTTTAGAAGGCAAAAAGAGTTACAAATAAAAATATATTTACACTATATTTTATATTTACTTATTGGATGCCTTTGTCCATACTTTTTATTTTTCTTAAAAGGGACTTTGAGCTAATGTTTTGTGTTCTTTCTATTCAACCTGAAAGTATCCCTTTCATAATTTTATCTTTCTTGTAGGGCAGGTCTAATAGCAACAACTTTTCTCACTTTAAAAAAATCTGGGAATGTCAAAATTTTGCTTTTATTTTTGAAGGATAATTTTGCTGTATATAGAATTCTTTTATTTTTTATTTTTTATTTTTTTTGAGCTGGAGTCTTATTCTGTCGCCCAGACTGGAGTGCAGTGGCCGCTCCCGGCCACCACAGCCTCGACCTGCTGGGCTCCGGCGATCCTTCTGCCTCAGCCTTCCGCGTAGCTGGAACTACAGGCGCGCGCTACCATGCCCGGCTGATTTTTTGATTTATTGTAGAGATGAGGTCTCGCTTGCCCAGACGGGTCTCGAACCCACGGGCTCAGGCAATCCACTCACCTCAGCCTCCCAGGGCGCGGGATTACAGGCTGAGCCACCGAGCCCGGCTGTATATAGAATTCTTAGTTGATCTTTTAATAAAATGTTTTAAAATATTTTATCTAACTTCTGTATGTCATAGTTTCTGATAAATTAGCCCAGGCTAGAGTGCAGTGGCACACTCACAGTCACCCCAGTGTTGACCTGCTGGGCTCTGGTGATCCTTCCACCTCAGCCTTCCAAGTAGCTGGAACTACAGGTGTGTGCTACCACACCCAGCTAATTTTTTATTTATTGTAGAGACAAAGTCTTGCCAAGTTGCCCAGGCTGGTCTCGAACCCACGGGCTCAGGCAATCCATTCGCCTCAGCCTCCAAAAAGTACTGGGATTACAGGCTGAGCCACTGAGCCTGGCCTATTAATCTTATTGATGATTTCCTGTGAATAATGAGTCATTTTTCTCTTGCTGCTTTCAAGATTCTCTCTTTATCTCTGTTATTTGACAGTTTGTGATATATTGAGGTGCGGGACTCTTTGAGTTTATCCTACTTGGATTTTGTTGATATTTTTGGTTGTATGGATTACTCATTATTATCACATTTGGGAAGTTTCTGGCCATCATTTATTTTTCTGTCATTTTCTTCTTCTTCCCTCCTTCTGGGACTCCTGTTAACGCATTTGTAGATATAATTGCTGTTGTCCTAAAAGTCTCTCATGCTCTGTTATTTGCATTCATTCTTTTATCTTTGTATTCCTCAGACTGTAAAATTTCAAGTTTGTTGCTTCATTCTTCTTCCAGTTCATATCTGTTATTAAGCCCCTCTAGTGAATGCTTCATTTTTATTGTTATTGTAATTTTCTACTCTAGAATTTTTTTGTTCCATTTTCATAATTTCCTTCTTTTTATTGTCATTAATATTTTATATTTTACTTTAATATCCATTCTCATACTTTTCTCTAATCATTTAGACATAGTACCTTTGTTATTTGAATATATTTCTGATAACTGACTTAATATCTTTGTATAGTAAGTCCAGCATCTGTGCTTCCTCAGGGACAATTTCTATGAACTGTTTTTGTCCTGAATATGGGCCATAATTTACTGTTTTTTTGCATGTCTTTTTGTTGAAAATTTAACATTTTATACGCTATAATATGGCAACTCTGAAAAATCGAACTATTCCCGCCCAGAGTTTTTTTGTTGTTGCTGCTAATTTAGTAACTTTCCTGGATTACTTCTTTAAAGTATGTATTTTTTTTCCATGTTCTCCAATGTTTGCTTGGTTAGCTTATTGTTTATTTTGTGATTCAAGAAAGTTTTTAAAAAATGCCTTGAACCAACATCTCTCCTTTGCTGAGGAACTCTGTGTTGCCGCGTGCCGTAAACATTTTGGCAGTTTACATGTCTGCTCTAGCCTTTAATTCCTCCCTGTGTGGAGTTTCAAGGTCAACCAGTGTTGAGAGTAAGAGTCTTCTAAGATCTTTCCTGGACATGCATAGAGCCATGAACACATTCCACCAGAAATATGTTGGACCTTTTGAAAGTGCTATGGATGTGTCATTACCCAGATTTTCCTTTTAAGTTTTTGGACAGCCTATTATTTTCCCCAGTTGGTATCATAGACTCTGGGAGCTGAGATGTTCAGTAGGTGCAGTATTAAACAATTGCTGCCAATGGGTTTCAACTAATACCTTGAGGACAGAGCCTTTCCCTCTGAGTGAGTTTCGTATCAGGCCAGATAAAGACAAGCTCTATAAATGGGGCTTTTCCTTAGAGCTGCTGAACACATCAGATGGTGAGAACTCTCTGTGGGTGTGAGGCTTTTTGCCCAGCTTCAAACCCATTCAACCCTATCTAGTAGATGCTTGACTGCTGGTTTTAACAATTACTATGATTGTGGGGCTATTGCAGAGCTGGAGAGAGGGAAATGGGATTGGGATGAATTTATTTATTTTTGAATTTTAATTTTTATTATAAATATGTGGGGTACATTTCAGGTTTAGGTATACAAACATTGATCATGCAGATATCCTTGTTGATGAGGTATGCCCCTTCCTCCCCTAGCAGTTTCCCTCAACTGCCAATCCCACCCCCCCATGGTTTCCCACTACTGTCAATTGCTTTCTTATAGCATTATAAGTGTTCAAGGTCCGCTTATGAGTGAGAACATATGGAACTCTGTTCTTTGTTTCTGTGATAAATCACTGAGTATGGATTGGGGTAAATTTAAACACTACAACATTAACTGTTGGCACATAATATCTGCTAATTTTCTTCAATTCATGCTTGATGGATTGTCGCAAAACTTTGGTTCACTTCTAAGGTTCTGAAAAAGTTAATTTTGACAATTTTTTGTGTTTTTGTTGCTTTTATGAAGGACTGGATTTTTGAAGATTTTTACTCTACCATCATGTAAGTGCTTTTTCACTGGCCTTTAAATAGGTGGAGAACTTGAACGGGTAGAGATATGTGATGAGGCATGTTTAAATTCAGTGTTAAGCTTATCTAATGAGCATATGAACTCATTGGAGTAGAGTGTGGGCATAGAGTTGCTTGGAAAGTGAAATTGGAATGTTGAAGACTATGCTAGAGAATTTTGTTTTGAATAAAACGTATTTGGAAGGTACTTGAGTTCTTGGGCCAGGGATAATGTGTTCAAATAGTCTCCTAATGGTGGCACAAAGGGTGAAATGAAGCTGTGCACAAAGGGAGGTGAGCTCAGAGGCGGCGGCAAGGATCTGCATGTGTGATGCCGAAGCCTGGCTCAACATGGCTGTGGAGGTGGAGTGACAAGGGTGGACCCCATGTGGACTGGATCTTAGGAGTCAGGAATTGAGAGGAGCTTCAAAATGCAGGGATGCTGGTAGAGTAATGGCAATGAGAATGGTTAAAAAGCAGATATGTGACAAATTCTTATTCTGACATTGCGGATATTCTTCGTTTAGCTTCGTTTCTTAAGCTTTTACAGATACACAATCATGGGGATAGAATGATTAGTGGTTAGTTATTAAAGCCAGGATTTTATGCCATCAAGAGCTGAATATTTTCAAGTGGCCTCCTAAATCATATTAATTTTTAAGAAAAGAAAAATACAAAGGAAAGGTTTTCTAAAAGTGTAAAGATATTTCAAAACATTTGTGGTATCATCTTACTTTTCTAATGTGTGATTCTCTGAGAAAGCAAATGTATTAATTCTAGGGGTTTGTATTAATAGGGTTTAATTACTATGTGTAGATATGACAGATTCATACCTTGAATGTGTAGTAATGGGCCAGACAAAAGAGTCCTGGGTTCAAATGCTGCTTGTTGCTTAGAACACAGTGTTCTGTCAGCATGTGGACTCATTATTGTTTTTCAAGTGTCTTCCCTCCTTTGTTTTTCCTTAGTCCTTGAGGATAGAAAACAATATATGTAAAATGGCTTAACTATCAATGAGAGATGGTCACTTTAATCCATACAATTGAGAAATGTTCATTGCTCTCTGGAGCAAAGTCATATTTCTGGACTTTTCCTTAACCAGTGAAGGCTTCTCAGTTAGTTGTTCACTTCTGTGCATGCTTTGCAAGAGATAACAGTACATATATTATTATTGCCATTACAATAGAGTCTTCTTGGACTTTAAATAATTATATTCATCAATGTTTGTGCTCTTTCAGATTTTTCAGGGCATTAAGTCACAGATTTATATTATTCTCTCTTGTTTGGAAGCTAAAATAAAAATCCACTATATTATCATTTTATTTGTCTCTGTGGATAGACAGGTAAATGATTACAAAAGAGTTTTCTTATGATTAATGTGTCTGTTAAAATAGCACAGGGATAGGAAGCTTTTGGGGGGTTGTTTGGGTTTTTCTCCATATTCCTAAGACTTAATTTTTATTAATATTGGTAACTTATGTATTTCTTTACTGATTCTTTTGCTAATTAGTAATCCAATCATTTAACATAAAGATTCAATTTTTTGAGGGCCTACTCTGTGTAAGAATTATATTGAGTTCTGTGAAGCATAAAAAAGAAGTGCATACACCCACACACACGCACACACACACACACACAGTGCTAAATGGAGCACTGGCCCACTGCAAAGATAGAATTAAAAGTAACTGACAATAAAAACATCAAGTCTGAATATAGGTCTGCAAAGCCAGTGTGTCATAATTTCTCCATACAGAATGTTCCTGTTGTTTTTAGGTTCAGAGAGGAAAAAAAGCTGTGCAGCCAAGAGTAGCCACAAAATGCTTGATAGGCTAAGTAGAATTCATGAGTGGTTGTGGAAGAAAGGGAGAATTTCTACGGGCCTCACAGAGCTCCTGGCAGGAAGCCTGAGGCAGGAACGTGCCACTCAGGATAGAGGCTGCCTGTGTATCAGGCTTATAGGAGCAGACGGTTTGCTTGGAAGGGACCCCTGGGGAGGCATTGAAAGCTTTAAATAATAGATTGGTACAAAATTCATATTTTTTTCAGCAAATACTTGTTGGATGATCATGATTGTCCTCTGACAGTACTGTCATGGGAAGGCTTCAACAAGTCCCTACCTTTTAGGTCTGGTCTGAAGCTGTGAATCTCAAGTGGTCGCTGTGTGGTTACGGAAAAGGGCGTGCACATCCATGCAGACACCAAACCTTGTCTGCAGATTAAATAAGTAATAGATTTTTCACACGAATATTCGTACTTATTATTTTCAAATGTGCATATATTTTGTTGTGATTGATTAAATGGAAATTCGTTCTTGCTCCTTGCCGAAGTACATTTTTCGCCAAACAACAGTATGAGTTACCTGTTTGGGCAAAGAAGGCAAGATTCTTTCCCTTGGCTTTGTATTTTCACATGGAGGGCCATTGCCAAGTGCAGCTGGGATTCTCTCTGTTCCTACTCATTCCTCAGGAGAGTCAACTTATCCCTAAATGGGAACAGGAACAGAGCATGGGTCGCTTATTCTCTTGGTGATCTTCTCACCCCAGGAGAATGTGTGAGGTAAGCTCAGCAGTCAAGAACCTGCTTGGGAGACCTGATGCCAGCCTGTCTAGTTCTGTGGTGTAGTATAGGAAGCCTGCCTTGCCTTGTGCCTGAGCCAGTATCTGCTTCATCACTGTCCTCCCTGGTGCAGCTGGAGATTTGCAGCCGCTAGGTCACATCTGACCCACTGCAGGCTAAAGCTGTGACGTTATCCATTCATGCATGTTCTGTGGCATGGTTCTTGCAACACTGTGCTGGTGTGGCCGGCAAAGCCTAAATGTTTCCTGCTTGGTCCTTTGCAGAAAAGGTTTGCTGAGCCCTGGGCTCATCTACAATTTGGAGAGAAAATAAGGAAGTCATTTATTATACTCTCTAAGTTCTGAAATTAATTCTAACGTTATTATTCATGGACACAAAAGTTTTTACTTTGAAACATGTGTTTTAGAACTCAAAATGACCAAAACTCTGGGTGTAAAAGATGGAAATGAGTCAGAGATGCGGGTTCGTAGATTATTTGAGTAACATGGGTATGGGCTGATGAAACTTGACCTCTGTTCCTGTTCCCATTTAGGGATAAGTTGACTCTCCTGAGGAATGAGTAGGAACAGAGAGAATCCCGGCTGCACTTAGTTTGGTGATTATGGACATATTAGTAGAAGAGTAATGATGGGTTGAGAAGTAATCATGAAATGAAAAGTTTATGGAAGTGGATGCCTGCTTCTTTATAGGAACAGGAAGTGTGACGGAATAGGAGAAAGCTAAATGCCTCTGAGTGTTCCAGCCCAAGTGAGCAGAGTGAATTTCCTGGGAGCAGGGTGCAGTGTATTTCCTGCTCCATCTGTTTGCCTCGCTGTTGGCCTTTTAAAGCACGTATTCCCTCACATCTGTAATAAAGGCCCGGGTGTGGTCACAGCCTCACCCACTCTGATAGACCTCTTTTCCTGGACCATCCCTGTCTACATCTGTATGTCTTCAGCATCAGTCTAGGGCTTTCTTTGGCCTTCGAACTTGGTGTTGCCCTTTGTCTTCCCAATATGTCAGCTAAATATCAGTTGTTTTCTGAACAGACTGGCATGGTGTATTTCCTGGCTCCCTGCACCTAGTTGTGCAACCTGCTTATTCAATTTGAATATTCAGTTTTCTACTGTATTTTTCTGTTCTTTTTAAATTTATTTTTCTAATAATTTGCTTTTTATCTTTTTCCAAGAAGAATATGAGACACTGGACCCTCAGGGTTGCAAAGAAATCCTTTCATATAAATAACCTGATGCCTTTCTTTTCTTTCTTCCTAGGAATGCACTCTTTAGTCTTTTAGTCTCAAGGTTGTTTCGCATGATGTAATTTTCCTCTTTGCCATCTTCTTGTTGGTGAACTGCATTCCATTTCTTTTGACTTCTTATGTAGATCGTCTAGGTCTTTTATCGAGGATTTGTACTAAGCTGTTCCCCATTTAGTTTTGCTTGGCATTTGGCATGTTTGCAATTGCATTTGTGTGATTCATTAAGGAGATTATTCTTGGGATTTCACCATTTCCAATTTCACCTGGGGTATGCAGATTTCTACTCATTAGCACCAAAAATAAAAATCAGAGTTCATTTGTATTTGAAATGGTATCATCATTTTCCTTATGTGCTATTTAAACCCACAGACTATTTTTTCCCCTGTGAATAACATGGATATATAATTTTTTAAAAAGTAAGGCAAAGCAAAAGAGAATATGGTCTCAGTCCCTAATGTTAAACACCAAGGGTTTCTAATTATTCCTTCCAGAAATATTCCATATTTTGAGTATGTACTTTTTTTGCACAGATGTGTACATATATCATACATTATTCTTCTCTTGGGTTTTTTTTTTTAGCTCAACATGTCAGTACTTGCACACTTATCTCATTTTTAAAATGACTGAATAGTAATAATGGCCACATTTATTCGTCACTTAAGCACTTAAACACTACACTAAGCCTTTTAGGAAATGTATTATATTTAATTCAAAGTTATTTATTATTTTATTTACAACTACCAACAAAACTTTGAAGTAGATTTTATTACTATTCTAATTTTGCAGATGAGAAAACCGTAAGATTTTGCCACGGCAACTTTGCTTAAAAAAGGTAGAGCTGGGATTCTGACTCCAGAGCTTATGTTTTTTAATCACCACCATTCCAGTGTTTTCCAAGTATACTTCATTCACCATTTGCGCCAAAGTAAACTGGGATACTTGTAAGACATGGATCTTACCACCAGAGATTATGGTTTAGCAAGAACTGGGGGAGAGCCACAAATCTGCACTATTAACAAGTGATCCAAGTGGATTTTGTGCTGTGTGAAGTCTATGGATCTCTGCATGATACTGTATTGCCTGTTTATGTGAGCAATATTCGTTTATTAAACAGTCTTTTAAAGATGGATCTAAAATAATTTCTAGTCATTTAATGTTATAAACATTCAATGTACATTCTTACAAGTATACTTTTATGTATATTTATGAGTTTAATTGTAGAAAAGGTTTCTAGAAGTAGAGTTCCTGGATCAAAGGGTAAGTACGTTGAAAACGATTTTACATTTTGAAAACGATGGCACTTTTCGGAATTTTATCAAGAATGAAGATAATCCCCCTTTTCTTGATAGTCCTTAGTTAATTGTTTAAAAGTAGTGAGGATTTAAGAACACTAAAAGAGATTAGCCAAAAGTTTTCCAACCAGTTCCTTTTATTATTTTTTGTATGTCATATTAGTTTGCGAGGGCTACCATAGCAAAGTACCACAGACTGCATGCCTGAAACAACAAAACGTTATTGTCTCACAGACCTGAAGTCTAGAAGTTCAAAATTAAGGTGTCAGCAGGGCTGGTTCCTTCGGAGGGCTGCGAGAGAGTGTGTTCAAGGCCTGTCCCCTAGCCACCGGCTTTCGGACAGTTGGTAGCATTTCTTGACTTCTGGCAGCACTCTTCCAGTCTCCGCATACTGCTCTTCTTGGCCTCTTTTGACAAGGACGCTCATC
Source organism: Tarsius wallacei (assembly GCA_963574415.1). NCBI lineage: Eukaryota > Metazoa > Chordata > Mammalia > Primates > Tarsiidae > Tarsius > Tarsius wallacei. The sequence goes on from CAUYQG010067975.1 coordinate 13,421, forward strand.
ATTAGATTGGGCCCACCCTAGTAACCAGATCTTAGTTTAATTAGACCTGCAGTGACCTGTTGCCAAATGAGGCTCCAGTACGAAGTACAGGGAGTTAGAAATTTGGCACGTAAACTTTAGGGGAACATAGTTTAACCCATGGCATACCCAAAGTCGCATTCTTAGTACCTACACTGGTTTCTCAGCACCTTGCTGATGAGATTTCTGCCTTGGTTTCAGATGTGAAATTGGTGACTTCAGTTTTGAAGTGGCTGATCAAGAGGGGCATAGCTAAGAATCCAGCTCCATGGGCTCTAATAAGTAACTCCTTCCAAAGAGGATGAAATGCTAACACCCGTTCACAGCTCAGGTGATTGATGTTAGCTAGATAGGATCTCGGTTTTTCTCACCCATGACACTGAGAGACAGACTTTCCTATACCTCCGCCCCATTTCATTATTTAAAAGAAATATACAGAGTAGTAATTATGTATAATTTTTAAATGGTGAAAGTGATAATTATGTATGTATGTAAATGGTGCTCTGCAGCACCGTGCTTTAGAAATAATAATGACAGTTGTCAAACCCATCTGTTCCCAGGTGAAGAAAAGTTTTAACTTTGCTAAAGTCCTAAAGTCCATGCTCTCCAAAGAGCTGCTCTCTAAAGGTCTCCTGTAACTAATGACAAATTAGCTCGAAAGGGGTTTACATCAATTCACACTTCCACTAATTCACACTTCCACGAACAGATGGTCAGTATTTTAACTTTTGCATAAAGTGCCCATTTTCTTCAAAACCTTACTAACACTGTGTGGTAGCTACAGCAATTGGATCAAGATTGCTGCATCATGTGTTGCTTTAATTTATGTGTATTTAATTGTACATGAACTCGAGCACCTTTTCATATGAGACATTGCTAGCGATTTTTCGTGAGTTGCTTCCATCCTTTTCCCATTTAAAAAAACAAATCATTTAAAAATATAATATTCTTTATTTTAATAGCTTTAGGGGTGCAAATGATTTTTGGTTGTATGTCCCCATCACCCCCATAAGTGCACGTTGTGTCCAGGGTACTTTTCCATCCTCCCCCTTTACGCCCTCCCCCCTTCTGAGTCTCCGGTGTCCTCTGTGCCATGCTCTATGCCTTTGCAGACCGTCCGCTCGGCTCCCACGTACACGTGACAACGTGGCATTTGGTCTTTGTTCTTATGCTACTTCACTTAGTATCATCCTTTACCCATTTTCCCCTCAGATTAATGACCTCTTTTATACTTCTCTTTCTATATTAAAGATATTAGTCCCTTGCCATATTTGTCAAATAATTTTTTCCAAATTTTTCCTTTGTTAATTTTTGTGCTATTTTAAGGGCTTTATAGAAATTAGTAATCTTTTTCTCTACAGCTTGGTTATATGAGTGTTTATAGCTTCTGATCAAAGGTCACTCTTATTTAAAGATTATTATAACAATTATATTTACTTATTTAAATCCTCATCTGAAATTAATTTGATAATTAATATAAAGAATGTAGTAGTAGTTCAAGTTTATTATTTCTTTCCAAATGACTAGTCAGTTACCTCACTGGCAGTTATTATATAACCCATTGTTTTCCTACTGAGTTTAAGTACCAGCTTTATAATGTAATACATTTCTGCAAGCATGGGAGCTTTGCTTTTTGTTTTCAATGTCTCTTTTATTTTATTACCTTTCAATTATTGTACCAGAACCATTTATAATTTATATGAATACCTGATAAAGGCTGGCCTCCACCCTTTCCATTACTTTTTTCTTTTCCAGTGGATGTCTAGCTGTTGTCACACATTTATTCTTCCAAATGAGCTTTAGGCTTCCATGTCAAGAGCTGAGGCACAAAATAACAAGGTACGTTTTTTCCACTGGAGTCTGATTTTGTGTGCCTCTCTTGGCCCATGCCTCCCTATGTGACGCCTGCTGCTGTGGGATATTGTCTTCGTTTCCTATTAGTGCTATGACAACTTTCTTCAAGTTTAGTGGCTTAAAAAAACCACACACATTTTTTTTTTACAGCTCCCAAGGTCCAAAATGGGTCCTGCCAGTCTAAAATATAAAACGGCTGCTTTCCTTGCTAGAGGCTCCTCCAGCTTCAATGAGCCACCCGTGGTCCTTGGCTCTTGGCCGACTTGCAGCTCCAAAACCCACAACAGCTGTTCAGGTCTCTTGTGTCGCCTCACTCTGACGCTGACTCTTCTCCCTCCCTTTTCTACTTATAACAGCCTTTCCGATTACAATGGGTCGCCTTGCCTGGATAATCCAGAATGATCTCCTCATTGCAAGATCCTCTGCTTACATCTGCAAAGTCCCTTTTGCCATGTTACATAATACATTGGTTCATGTTCCAGAGATTTGGACATGGACATCTTTGGGGGCCATCATTCTGCCTGCCACTGTGACGGGTGCTCCTTTCCCCAGGGCTGCCCTGCTATCAGTCATTCTTCCCTCCCACTCAAAATCTTCTCTGTGTAAAGAAGTTATTTTTCTTACTACTTCATATTTATGTTGTTGTTTTTCTTATTGAATGTCATTGTAAATCTTTAGGGCATACTTTTTCTTGATATGGTGGGAACATGTCAGAGTAGTCAGACCAATTCCAAAAGCTTTTACCTAGCTTGAGTCATTTGGAATTGAGTCATCTCTAACTTCAAAAGAGCCATAAGCCCACACTCCCTTGTGTTAGTGTTACTTTCCCCACTATGAGAAAAAAATTCAGGAATCAGTGAAGGTATGCAGGTGGCTTGTGTCATAGTACTAACACAACACTTCTATTCTGACTATACTTAGCGTCTTAAAATTCATCCAATTCAATCTGCCAGTTTCTGTACTCAGAAACTGCCTTGTGTGGGTCAGGCTGGGCTTGACGACTCTAGAAGCAGAGAACCTGCCATTTTCTAGGTGACCAGTTACATGCTGGAGAGCTCTAATTGTTAGAAATAGTGTCTTGAGCTGAAATCTCTCTTCCTGTTACCATCTCTCCAACTGTATTATTTCTACCTCCTTAGAGATAGAGAACAATTCTGATCACTCGTTTGCCTTTAAAATATTTGTGATACCTGTTTCTCAGCACCTTTTATTTTTAATCTCACCTCACATGACATGCGTTTTAATATTCACCATTTCCTCACCATGTCCAGAGAAAACACTCCATTTGGTATTTGTCTCTCCTCAAGTGTTGGTCCCAGCACCGAGCCAGGTGTATTCATGTGGTTTCTCTGAAGTGTTGGTTAAGATGCTTTGGTGTCCTCATGTGGCTAAGAATAGAGTTGTGCTTGGAGGCAAGCTCACTGAGATGCCCTCTCAAAGTAACCTGGAAAAGCCTCCAGATCATTTTATTTTTTATTTAAAAACTAAATCTTTGGTACTTTTGGGAAACAACTGTGCCCATATCTAGGTTCCTGAATGTTGCTAAGGTATTTAATAAATCAGAAGGCCAAGTCTCCCTCAGTCCCTTGGATGAATAAAATTTTGCACGACCTCACTAAAGGACATTCAGCACAATCCAGTTAGCCTGTCTCTTATGAAGTTACTAAACCAGATCATTCCCAATACTAATTAGCACAGAGGAAGAGACACCTGCTACTTTCTCTAGTCTCAATATCTACTTGTATTAAATCAGCCAGTGTCATGTTAATGTCTTTAGCTGGTGTATTACATACACTCTGACTCATACTGTCAGCTGTAACTCCTAATTTTTTTTCCATAGTATTACTAATCCACATGCCTCCATGCTGCATTTTTATAACTCATTCCTGTACTAAAAAGCTAAAAAGCATGGAACCTTTTACTTAGTCACTGATAAAGTTTGACTTGTTATATTCTGCCCACCACTAGTGGTTTTAAACTTTTATAGAAACACGGTGTGACAGGTGAAAGCATATTAATAATAAATCTATGGATTTCTCATTGCTAATGTTTATTTTTCTTGAGGGGGCATAGTGTTCTATTAATTTATTCAGTGCTGTCAGTATGTATGATTAGTCATTTTGAAGCAGTGCTGTTTGGTCCACACATTTCGCATTTCACTCTAGCAGGTAGGATGAAGCAGACTAGTTCAACCAAAGCATCAGTGCCAGACATTCCCTCAGGAGCTGTGAAGTTAGGCAGTACAGGGCCCTAAGGGCCTGCTTAGGATAAGGGACTGGACATCAGTCTCTCGGAAGAAATCTGTCAAAGACCAAGGCAGAGAACACAGTCTTAGGCAGGCTACTACTACAAAAGTTCAAGCACAGAAACAATGCTAGAATCCAGAACCAGACATTAGAAAGAAAAGTAGAGGCCAAACAGCAAGAAAAAAGCAAAAACTGCTAACCACATTGGAGCCCAGTATTGCTAGATTAGGGACAATTGAACTGTGAAGGTGAGTCAAAGATTTTTAGGCTGCAGTTCTTTTCATCTCTCTTGCCTGTTGCCAGGATTAACTATCCAGGATATGTTGGCAGTTAACTTGTGTATCAAGATCAAGGTTTCTCGCTGTAGGGAAGAGGACTTGTAAAGGCTGAAGACTGGCAGGGCTAGACACTACTAGCCATGTGCAGTTTCTCTCTCCCTTAGTTCTGGCAATGAATACCTGGTTAGAGTTCTTTTTATCTGTGATACAATTAGACAACAGACTTGCTGTCTTAAGACCTCAGTTGGAGCCCTTACGCTTCCATTAACCAGATGCTTAATGTCGGACAAGTCATTTAATAATTTGGGACCTAGTTTCTGGATGGGGATACTCGCAGCATCAGTGGGATTGTTGCGAGGGCTATTTGAGAATCGTCTGGGTGAATGAAATACTATTCCCTTGGCAGAGCACAATACATTTCACAAATATATGTTGTAATCCTTCCTGCAGTGATTTGAATCTGTGACAGAATGGCATTGTTTCAGCCTTTATCAACAAATGTTCATTAGGTGCATACTATACGAAGAAGATGGTCATGGTTCTTGCCCCTGGGGTGCTTTAATTCTAGTGGAAGATGCAGGCCATAAAATACTAATTGAAGTATCAATTATTTTATGCAAGCATCTTTTCAGCGTGTGTTCATAGAGTGAGTCCTACTATGAATGTGGAACTTTGCTAAGTGCTAGATAAGTATGTCTTTACAAATTAACCCCATTTATTTTATTCATTAATGGGATTGTGTTTACACTTATTAAACCATAAACTTGGTTTATTCTTTCATATCCTGTTATTTAAAAGAGTTTTCTGTTTGGATCATTAATGCATTTAATAAAATCATTCAACAAGGTAATTCTGAGATGTTATGAGAATTTATTAATTAAATGTTTAATTAATAAATGTTTAAAAAGAATCAACATGCACTGTCACGGTATCATTTTTTGATTCTCCCACCAAATAAAGTTATGATGAAGAGCAATGAGTCTGCCTTGATATCACCCACTCCCAGGAGCCGTATGCTGTTTTGAAAATGAGTTGACTGGAAGAGATGCAGAACTGGAGACGAGAAGACTAGGTGGGAAGCTGCCCCGGCAGTTCCAGTGAGAGATGCTGATGATCTGGCATGGGTGGCAGCTGGCATGGAGAGAAATCAATGTGTTTGAGATGCATGTCTTTGATAAAGTACAGGACTTGACGACTGATTGGCAGTGGCATGGAGGAAGAATGAAGAGCGAAGCATAGGCCCGGTTGATTTGAGTGGGTATGTGGAAGGACTGATTACTGATAGGGAACAAGGAGGGAATGACTCAGGGAGAACTAAACAAAAGGCTTGAAGATGAATTTATTTGTTTGTTTGTTTATGAGTCGGGGTCTTACTCTGTCGCTCAGGCTGATGTAGTGGCACAATCATAGTTCACTGCAACCTTGACCCACGATGCCCAGCTAATTTTTTGATTTTTTTGTAGAGACGAGGTCTCATTGTGTTGCTCAGGTTGGTCTGGAACTCCTGGGCTCAAGCATTCCTCCTGCCTGGGCCTCCCAAAGAGCTGGGATTATAGTCATGAGCCATCAAGGCTGTCCTCAAGTTTGTTTTTAAAAAGAAACATAAAGATAATTGTGAAAGCTTTGACAAAGATGAATTTGAGGAGAGACTTATCCTACCAGATAGTAAAGTCAATTATAAAGCTCTAATAAAAAAGACAGTGTGATTCTGGTACAGGTAAACCTCAGAAATGTTGTAAGTTCAGCTTCAGATCACTGCAATAAAGATAACATAGGAATAAAGCAAGTCACACAAATTGTTTGACGTCTCAGTGCATATAAAAGTTATCTTTACATTATACTGTAATCTATTAACTGTGCAGCAGATGTCTAAAATAACAAGGTACATACCTAACTTAAAATACTTTATTGCTGCCAGGCACGGTGGCTCATGCCTGTAATCCCAACACTTTGGGAGTCAGAGATGAGAGGATTGCCTGAACCCAAGGTTTCAAGATCAGCCCGGGCAACTTGGCAAGACCTCGTCTCTACAATAAATAAAAAAGTTAGACAGGCATGGTGGCATGTACCTGTAGTACCAGGTACTTGAAAGGCTGAGGTACGAGAATTGCTTGAGCCCAGGAGGTGGAGGCTGCAGTAGCTGTGATTGTGCCACTGCACTCCAGCCTGGGTGACAGAGTGAGACTCTGACCTCAAAAACAAAATGAAACAAACAACACTTTACTGCTAAAAACAAGCCAATACTTATCTGAGCCTTCAGCGAATCATAATCCTTTTGCTGGTGGAGGGTCTCCACTCCATGTTGATGGCTACTGACTGATCAGGGTGGTGGTTGCTGAAGGTTGTGTGGCTGTGGTAGTTTCTTAAAATAAGACAACAATGAAATTTGCTGCATCCATTGATTCTTCCTTTCATGAAAGATTTCTTTGTAGCATAAAATGCTGTTTGACAGCATTTTACCCACAGTAGAAATTACTTCAAAATAAGAGTCAATCCTCTGAAACCCAGATGCTGCTGTATCAATTAAGTTTGTGTAATATTCTAAATCTTTTTTTTTTGTCATTTCAACAATGTTCACAGCATCTTCACCAGCAGTATATTCCATCTCAAGAAACCCCTTTCCTTTACTCAATTCATAAGAAGCAATTCCTTATCTGTTCAAGTTTTATCATGAGATTGCAACAATTTAGTCCAGTCTTCCAGCTACCCTCTTGCTATTTCCACCACATCTACAGTTCCTTCCTCCACTGAAGTCTTGAGCCCCCAAAGTCATCCATGAAGGTTGGAACCTACTTCTCCAAATCCTGTTAATGTTGATATTTTAACTTGCTGTCATGAATCACAAATGTTCTCAGTGGCATCTAGAATGGTGAGTGTTTTCCAGAGGGTTTTAAATTCACTCTGTCCAGATGTATCACAGGAATCACTATGTATGGCAATTATACCTATACAAAATATACTTCTTAAACAATAGGACTTGAAAGTGGAAATTACTTCTCCATCCCTGGGCTGCAGACAGATGTTGTGGTAGCAGGTATGAAAACAACATTCATCCTCTTGTACATCTCCCTCAGAGCTCTTGGGCAACAAAGTGCATTTTCAATGATCAGTAATACTTTGAATCTTTGTGAGCAGTGGGTCTCAACAGTGGACTTAAAATATTCAGTAAACCATGCTGTAAACAGATGTGCTGTCATCCAAGCTTTGTTTTTCCACTGATAGAGCATGGGCAGAGTTGATTTAGCATAATTCTAGAGGGCCTTGGGATTTTCAGAATGGTGAATGAACACTGGCTTCAACTTAAAGCCACCAGCTGCATGAGCCCCTAACAAGAGAGTCAGCCTGTCTTTTGAAGCTTTGAAGCCAGGCATTGACTGCTCTCCTTTCTCTCTAGCTATAAAAACCCTAGAGAGCATCTTCTTCCAGTGGAAGGCTGTATCATCTTCAATGAAAGTCTGCTGATCAGTGTAGACACCTTCATCAATTATCTTAGCTAGGTCTTGCCGCAGCTTCTCCTTCAGCACCTATTGCTTCACCTTGTACTTTTATGTTATAAAGATGACTTCCTTACTTAAGCCTCATGAACTAACCTCTGCTGACTTCATACTTTTTTTCTTCAACTTTTTCCCATCTCTCAACCTTCACAGAATTGAAGAGAGCTAGGATCTTGCTCTGGATTAGGCGTTGGTTTCAGGGAACATTGTGGCTGTGTTTGATCTTCTATCCAAACCACTCAAATTGTCTCCATATCAGCAATAAGGCTGTTTTCCTTTCTTATCACTTGTGTGTTCCCTGGAGTAGCTCTTGTAATTTCCTTCAAGAACCTTTCCTTTGCATTCACAACTTGGCTAACTGTTTGGCACAAGAGGCCTGGCTTCTGTCCTGTCTCAACTTTTGACACACCTTCCTCACTAAGCCTAATCATTTCTAGCTTTTGATTTAAAGTGAGAGACATGTGACTCTTCCTTTCACTTGAACACTTCGATGATGTTGTGAGGTTATTAATTGGCCTAATTTCAATATTATTGTGTCTGTACATTTATTGCAGCATTGTTCACAGTAGCAAAAACATGGAGCCAACCATGCTGCCTGTGGAAAGAGGACTGGATACAAAAAATGTGGTACATATACATATACATGATGGAATATTACGCAGCCATAAAGAGGGATACAATTCTGAACTTCACAGCAACTTGGATGGACTTAGAGGCTATAATACTGAGTGATCCATCCCAGAAACAAAGAACCGAGTATCACGTTCTCCCTCAAAAGTGGACCTTGAACAACTATCTTAATACTATAAGAAAGGGATTGGCAGTAGTGGGAAACTGCCAGGGGAGGGGGGCACACCTCATCTACAAGGGTACCTGCATACTGAACATCTGTACACCTAACCCTGAATTGTACCCCACATCTTTTAAATAAAAATTTTTTAAAAATACATTGTCGTGTCTCAGGGAGTAGGGATCCTGGGGAGAGGGAGCGAGAAGGGGAAGGGGCAGGCCAGTGGAGCAGTCAGAAAGCAAACTACCTTTGTGGATTAAGCTCTCTGCCCTAAGATGGGCAGTTTGTGGCACCCCAAAACAATTACAATCGTCACATCAAAGCTCTCAGATCACAGATTACTATAACAGATATAATAATGAAGAAGTTTGAAATATTGGAAGAATTGCCAAAGCATCCGACAAAGACACAAAGGGAGCGTATGCTGTTAGAAAAATGACACTGATAGACATACTCAGTGCAGGGCTGCCTCAAACCTTTGAATTTGTAGGAAATGCGATGTCTGCAAAGCACAAAGAAGCGAGCCTTGAGGTATGCCTGTACTGGAGCAGACAGAAATGTGGAGCCAATTAGAAAGTGCAGAAATATAAATATGTGGTATATGCCTGTTGTCAGAGGAATTCTGCTTCAAAGTGTTTGAACATGAACAAAATATATGTAAGAATGTTTCTTTAAAAGCAAAACTAATATTAAACTTTCAACGTGATGGGGTTGATTAAATAAATTTTGACCATGTGCATATTGGGACCTAGCCTTAAATTCATCATGTAGACATATATTTGTCATTGAAAAGAGTTCACAATATATCCTTAAAGGTAAATAACAGGTTAGGAAACATTACATATGATATTATACCTATATATACCTATCTATGTAAGTATATTCATATGTAATATCTTTGTAAGATTTATAGAATATCCCTTGAGTGCTCATGCCACTTTGGGTAGAAAAATGCAGTGCCTGCCTCAAGATTCTATAGAATGTAGGGGGCTTACAATTTCCCTTCTCATTATCAGCTCTTGCTGCAAATTTGCAAATTCCTGTTTGTGTATAACTTCATTCATTTTTCTCATCTGGTATCTGTTCTTGGCCCTGTCCCATCACTACTGAAATAGGTAGTATAACCCTGGTTGCTTGTTCCAAGAGACTTTGTACAGGAAAATCCATAGCAACATTGTCCTTAAAAACAAAACACCTGGGAAATATTTAAAAGTTCATTGTCAGGAGAATGTACACACAAATTGTGCTATACTTATACAGTGGTCTCCTGTACCACACTGGCAGTAAATGAAACTCAGAAACATAATATTGATTGAGAAAAATCACAGAAGAACAAAAACATTTTATACTGTATATAAGGAGTTCAAAAACATAAAGTATGAAAAATGTTATTCTTTATTGATACTTACACATAAAGTTAAATTTTAACAACTATCCAGGGAATTAAAAACTCAAAGTGTAGATAGCATATAGCCCTGGTAGGGGTGGAAGGAGAGTGGGACTGAAAAGAGGATGGGGTGGAGTGTGGCCGGGCGCAGGTTTTACTCTTAATCTGAGTAGTGGACACATGTTGAAGCAGGAAAAATAGAGAGATCATGACACTGAGGCCTTTCGAGAAAGTGACATTTATTTACGCTGGGCTAGCACAGCGGGCCCGAGAGTCCATGTCGAGGCCCGCAGAACCTGAGAACTGGGATTTTATATCCTTGTTTAGGTGAGGGAGGGGGTGGTGTTGAGTGATTACATATTTCCTTTAGAATCTTACAAGGTTGTGTTTAGAAAAATCAGATTTTTCAAAGAACAAATGGTTTATCGGGAACTGCCTGGTTGTAAACCGTCAACTCAGAAGAGGGGCTTTTGATAAACCGTGAATTAGTTGCTTCTTTTGCATTTCCATGAGAGGCTAGTCTTAGGCCATTTGGCCTTTTTCTAAACAAAAACCTGCCAGTCTTTTGAAGTTGCAACTTGCCTTTCAAAGGGAAATACCTCTGCTAACAATCCTCCATCCTCTCACTGGGCTAGTGGGAGACATTCTAGTCAGCCCAGGTGAGACCCATGGCTGCATGTGTCTCTGTGTTTATTCACTCAGAAATATATTTGAGCATACGCTGCATCCTGCCACAATGTGAACTCATTTTTTTATTATCTCGCAGACCTTTTTTTTTTTTTTATTCGGAGTCTCACTCTGTCGCCCAGACTGGAGCACAGTGGCACACTCCCGGCCACCGCGGCCTCGACCTGCTGGGCTCAGACAATCCTTCTGCCTCAGCCTTCCAAGTGGTAGGAACTACAGGCGCATGCTACCACGCCCCCCTGGCTAATTAAAAAAAAAATTTATTCTAGAGATGAGGTCTCGCCAAGTTACCCAGGCTGGTGTTGAACCTGCGGGCTCAGGCAATCCACTCGCCTCGGCCTCCCAAGTGCTGGGATGCCAGGCTGAGCCCTGCCGCCCCTCTCTTTTTGATAATATGAAATACTTGGTTACAAAAGCACTGTTTCACTCTCTTTGTTTTACCCTCTCCTTTCCTTGGGAGTCTCACCTTCCCTGAGGAAGCCAGGGAAGGTACTGCAGAGACTTCTGGTCAGTGAGAAATCACGTCACTCCTGCAGGAGGAAGAAGAGGGAGGACTTCATTATTGTTGCAGCATTTCTTCTTTCCTTTGCACATACTCACATGTCCACACACATTGGCAGAGGGAGGCAGTCTAGGGGGATGTACACCAAAATAGTACATTAGTTATCTCAGCATGCTGCATTTTCATGTGATTTTTTCCTCTTTATATTTCCAAACTATTCCCTAATAAACATATATACTTCCTTTTTAAGAGGGAAAGCAAATTAACCCATCCTATGTGATTAAATTTCAAAGTGGCTTTCAAGGCTTTTAAAATCCTCATAATCCTTCAAACACACAGTAAAATTCCAATTTAACCAAATTTATAGGTGGATCTGATTAATTTCAGGATGAATTAGGGTTTTAGCCGGAGAATCTTTATTCATAGACTCTTTACAGTCTTATTGTTGTAAACTCAGTTTTTCACTTTTGATATGCAAAATAGTAAACAATAATAACCAAACTGAAAGGCAAAATAATTTGCATCTAAAAAGGCCTACTCATTTTCCTAGCTGGTAGTTAGAAACTGTTCAGGGGATCAATAAATATTTCTTGGCCACCTGCTATGTGGCAAGCCTGAGTCAGAGTCTGGGACAGAGTGGTGGACAAGACAGATTCCTGCCTTTGTGGAGCTATGTGTGTTGTATACTCACGGGACACTGTGTTTTGTCCAGAATTTTATCAACAGATCATTCTGGGAGAAAGTTTTCGGTATTGAGTTCTTTCTGTTGCTTTCTAGTGCTGTTTGTTAACTACTTATTTTATCGGTGCATTGTATTTTAGAAGATAAGCAATATTATTAATTCATAGAAAATGACTGTCTTGGCCCAAATTGGCCTTTCTTGACGTACAAACATTAGTCTTTGTTTTGCCTTTAAGAGCTTTTAAATGGGCCACAGCCGCTTCTCCCCTCCCCCCGTGTGGGATAGTTCCTGAGGGATAGCTTTTCAGATCTGTTGAGTTAACTGTTATGTGGCCTCAAGGCTTCTCTGGATGGAACACTGCCTCTCCTTTCATCATTTCTTCTCCGGCATGGTTTTAAAATTATACACCATCCTGATTGCTTTCCTCCAGATGACTTCTGTTTTGTCACCCTTTGTTGTTAAAAATAAATTACTCTCAATTTCCTGCTTTCAATAAAGTAGAGTGACCATAATTGACTCTCTGATGTGTGAGGATCTGGTATGGTCTGAAAGCAATTACACTGACCTTGAATCTCTGTATCATTACAGAAAAAGTAGGAACTCAGACTAAATGTTTATCAACCCTTAAAGATATTTGGGAAGATTTTTTTGAAAACATGAGTTTATTTTCTAATTAGTCTTTTCCTTAATAGTGAATATACTTTATAAAGGCACATAGACAGCCCCTAACTCATGAGGGTTCAACTTAACGAGTTTTGATGTTACAGGGGTGTGAAACAGTGCACCTTCAGTAGAAACCATACCTTGAATCTGGAATTTCGATCTTTTCCTGGGCTAGCAAGATGCCCGACCATTGATACCCCCGTGATGCTAGGTGGCGGTAATGAGCCACAGCATCCAGCCAGCCACAGGATTGCAAGGTGAGGAACAGCCACTCTACAATGAACCATGTTGCCATGTGGTTTTGCCAAGTGTGTAGGCTGATGTAAGTGTTCTGAGCATATTTATGCTTGGCTAGGCTAAGCTATGATGTTTGGTAGGTCAAATGTAACAAACGTATTTTCGACTCATGTTATCAATTTATGATGTGCTTATTGAGATATGAACCCACTGTAAGTTGTGGAGCATCTGTATCAAAAGTAAAATATGTCTGTCTTTTGCAGCAACGTGGAGCCTGAGGCCATCATCTTAAGTAAAATAACCAGAAACAGAAAATCGAATACTGCATAATCTCACTTATAGTGGGAGCTAAACAATGGGTACACGTGGACATCCAGAGGGAAATAATAGACTTCAAAGGGAGGAGAGTGAGGGTTGAAATATTACTTATGGGGTATAATGCTCACTATTTAGTGATAGGCAAACTAGACGCCCAAACCACATCATTGCATAATAGATCCATGTAACAAACCTGCACGTATAACTTCTGAATCTATAACCCTGTTTTAAAAAATTAGAAAATTGTGAAATTCATCAGGCAGATAATTTGTCTTCCCTAGCAGACTGTGAACTTGATGAGAGTAAGAGTTTTGTCTTAAATGCTCGATACATAATTGCTGACCGATTAAAGCCTATGTATAGGAAATTAAGATTTTGTAAAATGAAATGAAGTCAAATTTTTGGAATATTGATAAGGATCAATAAGATAGAATTTAACTTAAATTTTATCCTAACCTGAAAAGAGTAGCCTTAGTATAATAGTTAACAGTATTCACAAAGAACAAAACTAGATGGTTTTGTGCTAGATGGTAATACTTTTAACTCTTAATGACAGAAAACCTAATTAGCAATGACTCAAACTACAAGAATGTTATTATTTACTTGAGGAGTCTGGAGAAACTGGTCCTGGGTCTATTGGAGCAGGTCAATGATGTCATCAAGGCCCCAGGATCTTCTTGTCCTTTGGTTGCCATTTTTGGCTCGTCACTTTTTTTTATCTTGGCTTCTTGACTTATGGTTACAGCTCCAGATACTGAAACTGCATCCAGGCAGAGGGTCCTAGGGATGGCCTTGGCTCTGAAAGGGCCTCCTAAGAAGCTTCTTCTCTGGGGAAAAATATTTTTTCCAAAAGCCTTTCAGCAAACTCTCCTCATATCTAACTGGTCACAGTTGAATAACGAGGCCGGCAGAAGACTGGTCTTGGAAATGACTATTGCTTGGTTAAACGGTAGTCTATGTCACAGCTAGATAGTAGACACATACTACAAAAGAAGAGCAAGACTGACTAGTTCAGTCGTCAGTTCAGGGGAACTGAGTTATAAGGACCCGTCTAAAAATATCATTGGTGATATTGGGGTTACATGATTCCATAACTTATTCAAAAAGATGGATCATCAGCTCTCCATCACTTTTGGAAGAACTGATGAACTCGATTATCTTTCCTAGTTTTTATAAATTAAACTAGGCTATGTCTTTATCACAAAGCTGTTTTATTTTATTTATTTATTTTTTCAGGAGTCCTATCCAAAGAAGAGAAATTATACTATGGAAATTATACCATCTGCTTCTCTGGATACATTTCCTTCAGAAAATGAGAACTTTTTATGTGAGCTCATGGACACAGCTGTTACAAAGAAACCTTGCTCCTTAGAAATTGCAAGGGCACCTTCTCCAAGAACTGGTAATATTTCTTATTCACAACTAGACCAAGTCAATTTGCATGCTTGTATATGTGAAGATACATCATTAATACTTTGATTTCCTACTATGTTGTCAAAATGAAATTCCCCAATATAGTCCCAATAATCATTTTTGCTTTTTGAAGTGAACCCAGGTAAGTCAGAGGACTTTTTTTATATGAAGTTTCTAAACTTCCTGGTAAAAATCCTCATGGGCATGCACTGCCTTGGTGAAGATACTTCAAAACCTTTTAATAGCAAAAAAAAAACCTTCAAGGTCAGATATAAAGTGTTGAGTCTTTCAGGACTTTTTATATGCTTTTCTACATCCTATGGTTTCCAAGTCATCAAAGTGTACTTAGCTACTTTGTATATTTTATGGTATTATTAGATCCACTATTTATTCACATTGCAAACTCATGGACAAGGCAAGACAAATATCCCCACTTCGCTGACAAGAAAATTGGAGCTGTGTCTTATCTAAACTTAATAAATGGTGGGGTCCTGTACTTGACAACGAATTTTTGTCTACCATCATACTTGCTTTCTGCTGCTTCACCACTGCCTTTAAAAAGAATGCAGGGTGCCAACAGATACAGAAAAGATGCTCGGCCTCACTAATCATCAAAGACATGCAAATTAAAACCACACTGAGATACCACCTAGCTGGAGTCAGGGTGGCCATCATCAATAACTCAAAAAACAACACCTTCAGGAGAGGATATGGGGAAAAGAGAACATTTCTACACTGTTGGTAGGAGTGTAAACTACTACAACCTCTGTGGAGAACAGTGTGGTGATTTCTAAAAGATCTAAAAATCAACCTTCCATATGACTCGGCAATCCCACTTCTGGAAATATACCCGGAGGAACTCAAATCACTCTGTAAAAAAGACATCTGCACATGTATGTTTACTGTAGCATTATTCACAATAGCAAAAACATGGAACCAACTGTGCTACCCATTGAAAGTGGACTGGATAAAGAAAATGTGGTACATATAAACAATGGAATATTATTCAGCCATAAAGAAGAACTAAATTATGGATTTTGCAGCAACTTGGATGGATTTAGAGTTTATAATAATCAGTGATTTAGCACAGAAACAAAGACCTGAGAGCTATACTTACTCACTGATAAGTGGACCCTGAACAACACTGATGGGGGGTGGGGCACATA
>CAUYQG010067981.1:0-21392 GCA_963574415.1 Tarsius wallacei
GGTAGCGCGCGCCTGTAGTTCCAGCTACTTGGAAGGCTGAGACGGAAGGATCGCCGGAGCCCAGCAGGTCGAGGCTGCGGTGGCCGGGAGCGGCCACTGCACTCCAGTCTGGGCGACAGAGTGAGACTCCAACTCAAAAAACAAAAAAACAAGTGCAGTCGCAGTAAGCAAAATGTTTCGCACAGCAAAGGAAACTAACAACAAAATTAAAAGGCAGTTTTCAGAAATGGGAACAAAATCACAAGCCACATATCCCATATTTTGCTAATATCCAAACAACATAAAAATATACAATGGCGATAATAATAACCTAATTAACAACAGGAGAAGGTTTTAAATAGACACTTCTCCACAATGAACTTCAAATGGGAGAAGGTGCTAAATAGACTCTTCTCCACAATGAACTTCAAGCCGGCAAGAGGTGTGTATGAAGCACTCTCAACATTTCTACTCACCCCAGAAATTGATTCAAACCACAGTGACATATCACTGCACACCCACAAAATGGCTGCTATCAAAAACAAAATATAACAAGTATTGGAAGAATATGGAAAAACAGGGACTGTCGTATGCTGTTGGTATGGTTGTAAGTTTGCACAGCCATCACAGAAATTAATGCAGGCTGGGTGCGGTGGCTCACACCTATAATCCCAGCACTTTTGGAGGCCAAGGTGAGAGGAATGCCTGAACTCACGGGTTCGAGACCAGCTGGGCAACTTGGTGAGGCCTCATCCCTACAATAAATTTTAAAAGTAGTTGGGCGTGGTGTTGAGCACTTGTAGTTCCAGCCACTTGGAAGGCTGAAGCAGAAGGATCGCCAGAACCCAGCAAGTTGAGATTGTGGTGGCTAGGAGTGTGCCACTGCGCTCCAGCCTGGGCAACAGAGTGCGACTCCAACACACACACACACACACACACACACACACACACACACACACACAGAGAGAGAGAGAAATTAATGTAAAGGTTTCTCTAAGATTTAAAGAAGGAGTCACCATGTGATCTAGCAATCCCACTTCTGGGTATGCATCCAAAGGAAATAAACTTTGGCATCTGAAAGAGATATCTGCAATACCATATTTATTGCAGCATTGTTCACTATAGCCAAGATATTGAGGCCATCTGTCTACATGCACTTTGATCAATAAAAAAAGAAAATGTGGCAAAAAAAATATTATGACATACAGACGCGTTCAGTATAGGAAAACAACAATAGTCATGGCACTTTTTTTTCCCTCAAAATCGATCATGGTAGGTAACAATGTAGTGGTTAGAAAAAAAAAAAAAAAAACTTTAAAAAATAATGAATGGATTGGTGTAAGATCAGACACATAGACTTGATGGAACAGAATAGAGAATCCAAAAATAAACCCAAATACCTGCAAACAACGGATTTTCAAGTGGACCAAAAAAGAAAAGACAAAAAGAAAAAAATACCCTGGGAAAAGGACACCCTATTCAAACAAATGGTGCTGGGGAAATTGGATAGCTACATGCAGAAAAAGGAAACTTAATCCCTATCTCTTACCCTTTAAAAAAATAATGTCACAATGGATTAAAGACTTCAGTGTAAGATCTGAACCCATAAAAATCCTAGAAGAACACCTAGGGAAAAAATCTTCTGGACATTGGTCTGGGAAATGAACTTATAGCTAAACCCCAGAAGCAAAGTCAACAAAAATAAAAAATAAGAAGCACTTAATTAACCTAAAAAGTTTCTGCACAGCAAAAGAAATAATCAACAGAGTAAGTAGGCAACCTATAGAAAGGGAGAAGATATTTACAAACTACACATCTGAAAAAGAATTAATATTCAGAATCTACAAAAAGTTCAAATAAATCAGCAAGAAAAAAGCAAATAACCCCATTATAAAAAGTGGGCAAATAACATGAATACACATCTTTCAAAAGAAGATATACAAATGGCCAAAAACAAATGAAAAAATGTTCAACATCACTCATAATCAGAGAAATGCATTAAAACCACAATGAGATACCACCTTACACCAGTTAGAATGGCTACTTTGAAAATAAAAATAAAAAAAATACTAGATGCTGGCAGGGATGTTGTGAAAAGGGAACACTTATACACTATCGGTGGGAGTGTAAAATAGTACAACCTCCATGGAAGTTGGGATGGAGATTTCTCAAATAACCAAAAGTAGAGCTACCTTCTGATCCAGCAATCTCACTACTAGATACCTACCCTTAAGAACAAATTTTGTTGTATAAAAAAGATACCTGCACTCGACTTGGATTTTTATTTCCACAGTTGCAAAGATGTGGAATCAACTATTGCCCATCAGGTAATCACTGGGTAAAGTAAGTACAGTATAAATATTTAAAGATAAAAAATTAATATATATGCTTATGCATACATACATCTTGGAATACTATTCTACCATAAAAATAATAACATCTTTTGCAGCAACTTGAATGGAATTGAGGAAAATTATTCTATGTGAACTAGTGCAGGAACAGAAAGCCAAACACTGCATGTTCTCACTTGTAATTGGGAGCTAAACTAAGGCTCTGCAAAGTCAAAAAAAAAAAAAAAAGAAGAAGCTAAAATGGACATCAGAGACTCAGAATGGGGAGGTGGGCATGGGCTAAGGGAAGAAAAATCACCTGTAGGATACAGTGTGAATAGGTGAGGGTGGGGGGTACACTTATACCAAAGACTTCTTCACCACTGAACAATGCAGCTGTGTATCCAAAAATAATTTGTGCACCCTAAAGCTATTGAAATAAAAATCAAAATGATGATGATGATGGTGATGATGATGATAATATGATGATGATAATATGGCTCACATTTTAAAATTTGACTATTAATGTTCTCATCACAAAACTGATGTTTGCGAGGTGATGGTTATGTCAATTATCTATAATGAATATGTTCGCAATGTGTATGTAGGCCAAGATATCCCGTGGTATCCCAGAAATATACTCAATAATTATTTGTCAATTAAAAATATAAGCAATGAATGCAAAATAAGAATTTTAGACAACTAAAAGAGGGAAAAAGTGGCTACACACACAATGATGACTACATAGATGTGATGGATATGTTACTTACCTTTACTGTAGTGATTATTTCACAATGTACACAAAAAACATCAAGTAGTCCATCTATATATACAGTTTTTACATGTCAATAATGTCTCAATAAAACTGTTTTTAATAAAAGAAGTTAGCAAGAAATTAGGAAGAGAGAGAAGCAGAAATGAAGAAAAGGTGGGCCAAAACAAAGAGGACTGACAGATAGCAATTTCTGAGGGCAGGCAAATTACAAAGTTACTAGAGCTGCTGCTGGAATTGTAGTAACTCAACTCTCTATGCTGATGAGTAGGATTCCACAATGGACACTTCATATGATTGCTAATAATACTCTCTCTTACTGTTGCTCTCCTCACATCTTTACAACATTTCTGCATCCACGTGAAGTTGTCAGAGTGGCTGTCTGTTCTGTTCACCTAGTGACTTTAACTAAAAGAAATGCTTCCTAATCCTGAACATCTAGGATAATAGTAAAGTGTATGAGGAGCATTCACACGGTTTCTACAGGGGCATGAAGGCTAGACTGGGTTTTGAGAATAACTCTACTGGAATTTAAACTTGTTACACATCCTTGAAGATGCCAAAACAGAGTAGGATGATCTGTTAGGTGATTTAAAAAAATTTTTTTTGAAATGTTTTGGGTCTTAAACATATGTGAACAGTAAGGAAAAGAAGAAGAAGAAAAAAAAAAACAAAACCTGTTAGAACATCTAGAAGGAAAAACCTTGCTTTGGCATGGGAAGAAGTCTTAAGTCTAAAAGGCTTAAGCATCTTAGGGTTGATTTAACCTTAGGCTCAGGTGAATAGATGGGCCCATATGTAACCATTTTTCTTTTCCTTCTTATGAGCCAAATCTTTCAAGGAAGTGTAACTTGCCTTCTAGTTTCTGGCAAAACAGTTACAGATTTTCTCTTTTAGAGAGCAATCAAATGCTGGATGGAATTAGGCACCATGTGTTGAATTCAAACAACAACAAAATAATTTAAAAATGATAAATGCACACTATATTTGTATGCTAAAGTAAATTGATTCAACTCTAGGAGATAAAACAAAGTTGACTTATACAAAAATCCGCAATATACAATTTTATTCTCAAACTTTAATTGTGTCTAAAATGTATTTTCATTCGATCTTATATAACATGTAAGGGTTTTTTTTCTTGACAACAGAGTGAGTACAAGTAGTTTTAGTGTAGAAAAAATCAGAAATGAATTAATTAATTTAAAACAACCCAAATAGCACATTACCAAGTGGATATAGCAATGGCAATTAAGCATACAAAATGATGTTCTGCACCACATTCCATCAGGGAAGCGTAAATTGAAACAAGAATGAGATGCTCCCACCCACTTATTAGTATGATCAAAGTCCACAACACAAATAACACAAAATCTTAGTGAGGAAGTATAGCAACAGGAACTTTCACTTGTTACTGGTGAGGTTATAAAATTTTACAGGCACTTCTGAAGACAGCTTATCAGTTTTTTTCTTTATTTTTAACAAAACTAAATGAACTCAAGCTATGCATTCTATCAAGCACACTTCTTGATATTTACCTAGAAGAGATTAAATCATATGTCCTGTGCACAGATGTTTACAGCAGCTTTATTCACAAATGCAAAATAAAGCAACCAAGTTGTCCTTTAGGAGGTGAATGGAAAAATGAATGGTAGTAGATCCTGAAAATAAAATAGCATTCAGCACCAAAAACAAATGAGCTATCAAGCTATAAAAATACACGAAGTAAATTGATTTTTTATTTTATTTCTTTTTATTTTTTTGAGTTGGAGTCTCACTCCTTCGCCCAGACTGGAGAGCAGTGGCACACACGCTCACAGCCACCCCAAAGTCAACCTGCAGGACTCTGGCCTCCGGCGCTTCTTCCGCCTCAGCCTTCCAAGTAGTGGGAAACAGTGTCGCGCACTACCTTATCTGGATATTTTTAAAATTTCTTTGTAAAGATGAGGTCCCGCCAAATTGCCTGGACTTGTCTCAAACCCACAGGCTCATGCAATCCACTCACCTGGCCTCTCAAAGTGCTAGGATTACAGGCTGAGCCACTGAGCCAGGCCCATGAAGTAAATTTAAATGCACATTACTTAGAAAAAGAGATCTACTTCTACCTGAAAGGATACATATTTTATGATTCAAATTATATAATATTCTGAAAAAGGAAAATCTGTAGAAGCAGGAAAAATATTTATGTTTTACGAGGCTTGAGAAAAAGACGAGCTAGAGAGGAAGAATGTGTGCATTTTTGGTGTAGTGAAACCATTCGGTATTTACTATTATAGCACATGCATGCCATTTTTCTTTTGACAGAAAGTACAGCACCAAGAGCGAATTCTAACAATCAGTAAACTCTGGGTAATAATGTTACCTATGTAGGTTAATCCTGGTGGGGGAGTGCTAATATTGATGAAACTATGGACATGTGAGGGCAGGGGATATATATAAAAAAATCCCTGCACATTTTGCTCAATTTTGATGTGGTCCTAACCCTTTTCTAAAATATAATGTAGTGAAGTAATTTTTAGAATGTGTATGTGTATGCTTATTTGTACGTGTGTGCATATATATGTACATACATACAACATACAAAAACATAAAATATGTAGATGGGAATATGCATATTTTTGTAAGCATGCCTATGTGTATACAATCGAAAGCATATGTATATGTTAATTAATATAGCCAAGCCGGGTTCGGTGGCTCAGCCTGTAATCCCAGCGCTTTGGGAGGCTGAGGTAAGTGGATTGCCTGAGCCCGCGGGTTCGAGACCCACCTGGGCAACTTGGCGAGACCTCATCTCTACAATAAATCAAAAATTAGCTGGGCTTGGTAGCGCGTGCCTGTAATTCCAGCTACCTGGAAGGCTGAGGTGGAAGGATTGCCGGAGCCCAGCAGGTTGAGGCTGCGGTGGCCGGGAGCATGCCACTGCACTCCAGTCTGGGTGACAGAGTGAGACTACGGCTCAACGCCTCCCCCCCGCCCAAAAAAAGAAACACAAGGACACACAAGGGTACAGCAAAGTAAAAGGGAACAGAAAATATATAGAGAGAGAATCTATAATATACATTTCTATAACTGTAGACAGTGGCATTTTATAGTGGTGCTAAGAAGCTAGGAAAAATTAAAGTATGTTTAAAGTTTCTTTATATGTGCATAAATCATGACATAAATCTCTGTTGTCATGTGGGAATTTTTAGCCTGCTGACAAGAACTCAAAACATGTGTTTTCCTTAGAAGTGACTTTACTGACACTGAAAATTAGCAAGTAGTATGTGTAACATTACTGTTTTAAACCATGTGCACCAGTCAGGCCTGATTATCACATTCTCAATAATTTTGTTTATTTTTTATTTTATTTTAAAGGTGTGGGGTACCATTCAGTTTTAGGTATACAAGTGGACATCATACTGGTAAAGTTTGGACATCCCTTTGGTCCTCACTTTGCCTGGTTTGAGATCAGGTACCCTTATTGAGGTTGTATTTCTCCCAATCCTCACCCCCATTATATCCCACTAGTACCAATCCCTTTCTTTTAGTATTAGTTAGTTTTAGTATTAGTTATTGAACATTAGTAAATGTTCAAGTACTCTGTTCTTTGCTTCTGTGATAGATCACTGAGTGTGATAGACTAAATTCATCTGAGAGGTTGTGAAGTCCATGTGTTTGTCCTTTTCATGGCTGCATAATACTCCACTGTGAATATATATACCAAATTTTTAAAATCCAGTCCAGTTTTGATGGGCAGCATGGTTGGTTTCATGTTTTTGCTATTGTGAACAGTGCTGCAATAAACATGCATGTGCAGGTATCTTCTTTGTAGAATGATTCTAGTTCCTCCAGGTCTATTCCCAGTAGGGGGATAACTGGGTCATATGAAAGGCCAATGTCTAGTTCTTTTATAAATTGCCACAACGGGGAGGTCAGCCACTGAGAAAACAGAATTTGGAATACACACAATGAAGAGCCCCAGAATGAATGGTCTCAAACCACAAAGGCAGATATCAAGACATTAATAGAGAAAATAAATAGAATTGAGGGGAGACAAGAGGAAGGAATGAAGGAGTTGATAACTGAGATAACAGCAATAAAGAATACAGTAAATGAAATAAATAACAAACCGATGAGCATGGAAAGCAGAATTAAGCAATCAGAAGAAAGAATCTCAGAGCTTCAGGACCAAAATATGGAACTAACCCAAAATGTTAAAAAAACATAGGAAAGAAACTTATAAAGACAGAACAAAACCTCTGAGAGATGAGCAATTATTTCAAAAGATTGAACCTAAAATTAATTGGAATTCCTGAAGCAGACAGACAGAGACCATCCCCTGGAACAAACACTCCTTGAGATTATCCAAGAAAACTTCCCTCATCTCATCACTGATGCAACCATTCAAACACAAGAGATTCAGAGAACTCCTGCAAGACAACAAATGAGAAAACCAACTCCTAGATTTGTCTACACAAAGTAGGTATAAAAGAAAAAATCTTAGAGGGAGCAAGAGAAAGAGATCAGCCTATCTACTGGGGAAGATCTATTAGAATAGCAGCAGATTTATCTACAGAAAGACTTCAGGCTAGGAGGGCTTGGAGCCCAATCTTCAAAGTTCTCAAAGACAAACAATTTCAACCAAGAGTAACCTACCCAGCTAAACTAAGCTTCCTCAGTGATGGAGAACTAAAATCTTTCCCAGACATTCAATCCCTAAGAACTTACGCTGCCTCCAGAACAACTCTACTAGAAACACTTAAGAAATTATTAAACACAGAAGAAAGGGAAAAAAGAACAACAACGTTCTTCACAAGAGTGCAGGAAAAAGATTGAAAACACACGTGAATCAACCCAAAAATCAAAAGAAAGGCAACAAATATGCAGAAACAACAGCAACTCTGTAAGACCCTCATGACAGGGATAAACCCTCACATTTCGATAATTACCCTGAATGTGAATGGACTAAATGCACCACTGAAAAGACACAGAATGACAAAATGGATAAAATATCAAGAGGCAATAATAGATTGTCTCCAAGAGACTCAACTCACCAGAAAGGATACTCAGACTCAAAGTAAGAGGATGGGAAACAAAATTTCAGATGAATGGAACACAAAAGAAAGCAGGAGTTGTGGTCTTTATATCAGACAAAACGCCCTTTAAGCTATCAAAAATTTAAAAAGCTACAGAAGGTCACTACATAATGATGAAAAGTTCAATCCATCAACAAGAAATATCCATCCTAAGAATATATGCACCCAACATAAGAGCACCAACTTCCATAAAGCAGCTTCTAGGCAAAATTTAAAAAAGATATTGACTCTAACACTATCACAGCTGGGGACATTAATACCCTACTCACAACCCTAGACAGACCATCAAGACAAAAAATCAGCAAGGAAATCTGGAACCTCAAAGTGACTCTTGACCAAATGGTCTTAACTGATACCTACAGAACACTCCACCCAATGACCACAGAATATACATTCTACTCATCACCACATGAACATACTCTAAGACCACATCCTTGGTCATAAATCAAACATAAACAAATTTCTTAAGATTGAAATTCTGCCATGCACCTTCTCAGACCACAGTGGAATAAAAATTAATATTGAAACCACAAAGTTCCTCTGAAACCCACAAAGACACGAACACTAAATAGCATGATGCTAAGCAACTCCTGGGTCAACAAGGAAACCAAAACAGAGAATAAAAGATACCTGGAAATGAATGAAAATGAAGAAACATCTTACCAAAACCTTGCAGATGAATCCTATTGAAAGTATTCCAGGCGATTGAGAAAGATGAAACTCTTCCCAAACTCATTTTATGAAGCTAACATCACATTGATATCCAAGCCAGGTAAAGATCCAACAAAGCAAGAGAGCTACAGGCCAATATCCTAGATGAACATAGATGCTAAAATTCTCAACAATATTCTAGCAAAGCAGTGATAAGAGGGGAATTCATATTGCTACAAACACACATGAAGAAAATGGAAGGATCATAAGTTAACAGCCTAACAAGTCACCTAAGGAAGCTTGAAAAGCAAGACCAACAAAACCCTAACTTCAGCAGAAGAATCCAGATCACCAAAATAAAAGCTCTTCTGTGTCTTCTGGGACACAGAAGACAAAAAGAAAATACACAAAAATCAATGAAACAAAAAGCTGGTTCTTTGAAAGGGCAAACAAGATTGATGGTCCCCTAGCTAGAATGACCAAGAAAAAGAGAGAAAAAGCCCAAATAAACTCAACCAGAAACATAAAAGATGAAGTCACAACTGACCCTGAAGAAATACAAAAGATTATCAGAGACTACTATGCACACTTGTATGAAAACAAACTTAAAAACCTAAAGGAAATCAAGGAGTTTCTGACATCACCCAACCTCCCCCAAGTTGAAACAAGAAGAAATCAAGAACCTAAATAGACCAATAACAATCCAGGAAATTGACTATGTCATAAGAAAACTACCTACAAAGAAAAACCCTGCACCAGATGACTTTCCAGCAGAATTCTACAAAACATACAAGGAGGAACTAATTCCAATCCTACTGAAAGTGTTTCAGGTGATTGAGAAAGATGGAACTCTTTCCCAATAATTGATACCCAAGCCAGGTAAAGATCCAACAAAGAAAGAGAACTTCAGGTCAATATCCTTGATGAACATAGATGCTAAAATTCTCAACAATATCCTAGCAAACTAGATTCAACAACACATCTCAAAAGACATCCACCATGACCAAGTGGGCTTCATCCCTGCGATGCAGGGCTAGTTCAACGTTTGTAAGGCCATAAAGGTAATTAAATACGTTAACAAATGTAAAAAAAAAAAAGCAAACATAATTATATCATTAGATACGGAAAAAGCTTTTGATTAAATCCAGCACCCCTTTTTGACAAAAACCTTGGAACATCTAGGAACAAATGGAACATACCTTAAAATAGTAAGAGCCATGTACAGGAAACCCACAGCCAGCATACTGCTAAACAGACAGAAATTGGAAACATTTCTCCTGAAAACTGGAACAAGACAAGGAAGCCCATGCTCACCCCTCCTGTTCAACATAGTTTGGAAGTCCTAACCAGATCAATCAGACAACAGAGGGAGATCAGGGTATCCAAATAGGAAAAGAAGAAGTCAAGTTATCCCTCTTGGGAGATGACATGATTCTATACCTCAAAAACCCAAGAGAAACTGTCAAAACCTCCTTGCATTGACAAAGGACTTTGGCAATGTCTCAGCGTATAAAATAAATATGCAAAAGACAATCACATTTCTATACACCAATAATAAGCAAATGGAAACCGAAATATAAAACACAATCCCATTCACAATAGCCACAAAAAAAAAAAAAAAAAAAAGGAAAGAAAGATACCTTGGCATTTTCCTAACTAGAGATGTGAAAGATCTTTACAAGGAAAACTACAAAACACACCTCAGAAAAATGAAAGATGACACAAATAAGTGGAAAAATATTCCATGCTCATGGAATCAACATTGTTAAGATGTCCTTTCTACCTAAGGCAATCTACAGATTTAATGCAATACCCACCAAATTACCAGCAGCAGCATTCTTCTCAGACCTGGAAACGACAACACAGGAATTCATACGGAAACAAAACAACCACGAATAGCCAAAACAATTCTCATCAAAAAAAAAAAAAAAGCAGGAGGCATCACAATTCCAGACTTTAATCTTTATCTGAAAGCTACAACAATCAAAACAGCCTGGTATTGGTAGAAGAACAAGCAAATAGATCAGTGGAACAGAATAGAGATTCCAGAAGCAAAACATCAATTTCTCAACAAACTCATCTTTGACAAAGCCTCCGCTGTCAACCTCTGGGGGGGGGGGAGAATCTATTCAGTAAATGGTGCTGAGAAAACTGGCTGACCACAGGCAGAAGACTAAAACAAGATCCCTACCTATCTCCATACCCCAAAATCAACTCTAAATGGATCAGAGACCTAAACATAAAACCTCAAACTATAAGAACCTTAGAAAATGCAGGAGACACCCTCATGGAAATTGGAACTGGCAACCAATTCCTGATCCAAATCCCAAGTGCCCTGGCCATAAGAGATAAGATAGACGTGGGATCTCATCCAACTGACAAGCTTCTGCAAAGCCCAAGAAACCATCAAGAGAGCAGGGAGGCAGCCCACAGACTGGGAAAAAAATATTTGCCAACTGTATGTCTGACAAAAGCCTAACATCTAAGATCTACAAGAAACTCAAACATACTGAAAAGAAAAAAACAAACAGCCCCATTACAAAGTGGGCTAAATATATGAATAGACAGTTCTCAAAGGAGAACATATGAGCAGCCAACAGAAACATGAAAAAATGCTCAGTCTCACTAGTCATCAAAGAAATGCACATTAAAGCTACACTTAATTACCACCTAATTCTAGTCAGGATGGCCATCATCAATAACTCAAAACTCAATAGATGTTGGAGAGGATGCAGGGAAAAGGGAACACTTCTACACAGTTGGTGGGAATGTAAACAAAAACAATGCCTGTGGAAAACAGTTTGGCGATTCCTAAAAGATCTAAAAATTGACCTTCCATATGACCCCACAATCTCCCTACAGGGAATATATCTAAAGAAACTCAACTCACTCTATGAAAAAGATATCTGCATATGTATGTTTATTGCAGCATTGTTCATAATAGCAAAAACATGGAACCGATCACGTTGCCCATCAAAAGAAGACTGGATCTTTAAAAATGTGGTACATATACAGGATGGAATATTATGTAGCCCTAAAGAAGGACAAAATTATGAACTTCACCGCAACCTGGATGTACTTAGAGGTTATAATACTGAGTGATCTGTCGCAGAAACAAAAAACCTGAGTATCACACGTTCTCACTCCTAAGTGGACCTTGAACAGTTATCGTAATACTAGAAGAAAAGTACTGGCAGTAGTGGGAAACAGCCGGGGTGGGGGAAGGAGGCAGAATTGACAGTAGTGGGAATCTGCTGGGGAGGGAGGGCATACCTCATCAGCAAAGATGCCTGCATAAGGAACATTTTTATATCTAACCTTGAATTGTACCCCACATCTTTAAAATTAAAAAAATTTTTTTTTTAATTGCAAAACCTGTTTTCAAAAGAGGTTGTACTCGTTTGCTTTCCCAACAGCAGTGAAGAAGCATTCTTTTCATCCTCACCAGCATCTGTTTTTGTTTGTTTTATTGATGATGGCCATTCTTACTGAGGTTTGGTGGTATCTCAGTGTGGTTTTGATTTGCATTTCTATGATTGTGTCTGTTGGCTGCCCATATATCTTTTTTTGAGAAGTGTCTATTCAAGTTTTTTGCCCACTTTTTAAATGGCCTATCTGCTTTTTTTCCTTTTGGCAAATTTGAGCTTCTTGCAGATCCTGGATGTAAGGCCTGTGTCAGACATACAACTGGCAAATATTTTTTCCATTCTGTGGGCTCAAATAATTTTGGTTGAGGTTTAAGCAAACCACAGATCCCACTATAACTAGGAGTACATTACCCTGCTGAACATGTTCCAAAAATCTGAAACAGAATCGCTGAAAAATTGTTATAATCAGATTATATATTAAATCATAGATTACAAGGACATGTACACTGTAATCAAAGTCAAGCACTAATGTTGAGATGATCATCTTCTAAGTATGGTTAAGCATGTACTTGTCCATAGTGCAATTATGCTTGAGAAAAGTACGTTGACTAGCCTGTAGTGCCTTTCACTGTTTTTACCATATACAGGATCTGGAAATTAATATCCATACCAATGCAGATGGTATGTATAGAGTGCAAAACTTCCATCTTGTTATGAGGAAAAATAATTGAGTATATGTTTTTGGAACTATTAACATATCCAAAAAAGTAGCAGTCAGGGTATACTCATATTATGAATCATATTCATAATAAGATAACATGAAGCTAATGTTTATAATTCAAGGATGCTCACATTTATATGCAAGGTGGGCAATGTTCATACCTTAGGAAACATAATGTCCAAGAAAGAGAAGAGCCAGTCAATAGTTCACATCATATACAAGAGAAAGGGACATAATCACTTAAGAATTGTATAGCTAGAAAGCTTATGGTCATAGTAATGGAATACACACCCGTAAATATCAACCATATCCAACAGTGAAGTAGGCCAGGGTTTATGTATATATAGGAGGGGTCAGTGATACCTAAGGGAGAAGACAGTTGAGAGATTTTGTGTACATTTTAAAGATATACATATTAAAGCAAGAAGAAACCAGGTTTTATACCACTGGGCTATTCAGCTCTTACCCCAAAAAGTAAGAGACCAAATTAGGTCTCACTCATATTCAAGAATAAATAATTCTGGGATTGTTATATCTGAAAAACAATGTAGACTCAGGAAAGGGGGCTGGCTTGTTTTTAGAAAGCATGGCAGCTGAGATACATCTTTAAAATTGAAGAAATGGTTTGTAGCATTCACGTGCAGGTAAGAGGTGAAAAAGGGTTTATAGAGTCAAATTTCCCCTCTACTCAAAAAAGCAACAACAACAAAAGCAAAACAAAGCAAAAACATAGAAAGATACCTTGGTTTACAGCTATAATTTGGCTCCTACATTAAAAAAGAATATTTAATAATTATAAATAAGCCAATACCAAACAAATAAGAGAACACTTACTGAGAATGGCATCAGCAAGATGGTGAAATATAAGTTTTCTGGCTCCATCCCTCCCCTAATGTAGGTAGCCAAATAGCAAACTATCTTTATCTTTGTAAATATCCCAGAACTCAGGAACAAGTTTGAATTGAGACTGCTGAAATGAGAAAAGTTGCATTCAAAGGGTAAAATGAAGCGTCTCTTTGATGTATTGACCTCCCCTACGCTAGTATTATCACCACAGAGGGTTCTTCTGGGCACATTTGGATCTGCAGTGGAAAACACAGTTGAAGGCAGATAGTCAGCTGTTTCTCCATTCTGGGTCCTTCCATAGGATGTCACATATCTGTCTTGTTCCATAGAAAACATTGGGAGTATTGGTAGGGCTCGTTTACATGAGGGCAACATAGAATGAATTTCACCGTGAGAAGGTGCTCACAGTGAAAGCACAAGAAGTTCACAGTGGTTTTACAAGAAAGCACAGAAAGAAAGTGGTTTCTCGGCTTTCTGACCAATGGAGGTGCAGGTCGGAAAAGTTAGCCAGTGGCATGCCACAGGAGGAGGCACAATCAACAGATCTGTCAGGCTTGAGCGCTTAGACAGCTTCCCCACATAGCCCAGTTTCTCTGCTTAAGATTTGCCAGACCAAAAGGCAAACACATTAGTACTTTTGTTTGAGGGAGTATCTGGTCTTGCCCTACTCCAGCAGCGCACAGCTTATCCACCCAAGCTCTGGCATTCTCAATAAGCCTTCCCTAGGAAAGAAGCCATGTGCCGATCAGCATAAGTTGGAGGAGGAACATTTGGTTCTACTCAATTGCTGCAGATGAGCAGTAATTGTACTGAACCTTGGTCTTCTGCTTATTAAACTGATCCTAGCCTGTAAGGGAAACTCAAGTCTATTCATATCAGTGGAACTCAGCCCCTCAGCCTGTAAACCCAATGTGACCAAGCAGTGATTCTAGAGATCTCTCAGTCTCAACTTCCAGCACACAGCCCTGCTTAACTACAGATTCAAAGAAGGAGTTGCAGCCCAGCTTGGAAAAACAACCTTCAACATTGCCCAATCAGAAACAATCATGAAATATACAAGTAGCAGTTTTCCCTGACCTCAGAATTCAGCCTGTGGTCTCAGCAGACCCATGGAGCATAGTCAGCAGGACCACTTCATCTCAGAACACCGGAAGCAACACAGCTCTTAAAGAGAACCTGACAACAAATAAGCCTGTCTGAGGTCACTACTGGCTAGTGCACCCTGAATCTAAGGTTTAACCATATAGTGTAGGTCTGTTGCCACAAAGGAGAACATTTGCAAAGTCTGGAAGAGATTGTTATCATCTCAAATAGCCAGGCATCATTGTATAAATATAAACATTATAAAAATTAGAAAACCCTGAAACCACCAAAAGAACCATGAAGCTCCAGCGGTGGACCTGGAAGAACTGGAGTTCTGTGAAATAAAGGACAAATAATTCAGAATAATCCTCTTAAATAATTTCAGGGAGCCCCAAGAGAGTATGAATACAAAACTCAATAAAATTTATTAACAAATTTTTAAGCAAAATAAGATATTTGGCAAAGAAATATGGACAATTGAAAAAATAAACAGTTACAAAATACAAAAAGAAATGCTAGAGATAAAGAATAAAATAAACAACATGAAGAATTCAATAGAAAGCTTCAACAGACTTGATCAACTAAAAGAAACAGCCAGTGAGTTTGAACATAAAATATTTAATATTGTCCAATCAGAGTGTTAGAAAGAAAAAAAGGATGATGAAAATAGAGAAAATTGGAATGATAAGTCATCATCAAGTAATCTTACCTTCATATATTAAGAACTCAAGAAGAAGAAAAAAGGCAAGAAATCACATTTAGGAAAATAATAGTTGAAAATTTTCCTAATCTGGGGGAAAAAATGACAATATCCAGATATAGGAATCTCAAGGACCTCTAGTAAAATCCCACTCAAACAAAAGTTTACTAGCACACGTTATAATGATAAATTATTCAAAATTTAAAAAAGAAAGAATACTGAAAGGAACAAGATATGAAATGCAGAGCATATTCAAGAAAGCCCCAGTATAACTTTTGGCACTTTTCTCAGCAGAAACCGTGTAGATGGGAGATGGTGGCTAACGCAGAGGGGAAAAGATATTGCCAAACAAGAACACTTCACCTGGAATCGCTGTCCTTCAGAAATACGGGAGAAACACGAACATTTCAAAGTGAAAAAAGCTAGGGGAGATCATTGCTACGAAACCTGCCTGGTAGGAATTACTATAAAGGAAGTTATTTAAGCTAAAATTAAAGGCTGGCTCTGCCAATGAATAATATAAAATGAAAAAAGTAAAAGCATAACTAAATAAATCATATGCAGTTATAAGCTATACATAAACACCATATTTATGATAATTTGATGTCATAAAGGAACTTACCAAAGTAATTTTATTTTCACTATGAAGGCTAAAAGATAAAACATTTAAAAATTACAATAGAGGGATTACCAGGAAGATGATGGTGAGTCAGTTGAACTAAGCAAGTCCCAGTGTGAGTGAGTGTGTGGAAAATATGTACAGGTCAGTGAGTAAGTGGGCATGTGAGTGACCGAGTAGGAACTCGAGAGACAGTGGCCAGGACTCTCCTGGTGAAGTGACTGATGCTGCAGCCTTTCTGCTTGGTTCCTCGCACTTCCTGGGGTTCAAAATCTGAGCACCACTGTTTAAAAAATTAACAAAGCCCTTCTTGGGAAGAAGCTGCCAGGAAAGCTGGCCAGCTCAGGCTATTCCTCACCACCACAGTGCCTGGCTGGACACTGAAAGCAAGGGCTGCAGAGGGAGCACAGCGAGGGTGACCAGAGGCAGAACCCCACTAGGGATGACAAAAGAGGTACCCTGCCAACATTTTGAAAACTGAGCAAGTAAGTGCTCCAGCTTGCTCACCACAGACCAACAGACCTGATGTGATCTCTGTGACTGGCAGATTAACTAGTCAGGGCTTGATCGTGACCCAGAGGGATATTCTGAAAGCACAGACTCCAGAGGGAAAGCACAAGCACTGGGTCTCAAGTGCCCCACACCCTACCCTGATTCAGACGCAAGACAAAGGGTGTGACCAGAAAAGTACTAGGAACATCTCCAAAGAGATCAGCGGTGAGTCTGGGGATGACCCAGCCCCCTCCTCCCCTCCAATCCTCTGAACATCTGACCCACGTGGCTGGAACACAACTGAGAGGCATGAACCCAGGTGGAGCCCAGATATCAGCCATGATAGGAAGACTCCACTCTAGGAGAATCCTGGTTGGGGTGTGGGGACAATCCTGCACCTCCCCACTAGAGGGATCCCCTTGATGATATGAGAGTGGGAAGGGAGGACTGAAGCCCTACTCACCCCAAACACCCCCTCCTCCTTCCCTGAGCCAGACACTGAAGAGATTGTAAATGAAGCCAAAGCTCTGCAGGAGACAGTAGAGAAGCAATTGAAAGAAACAACTACAGAATATGCCAAAAGAGGGCAGGTATAGAAGGAACATATCTCAAAATAGTGAGTGCCATCTACTATAAACCCACAGCTAACATATTGCTAAATGGACAAAACTGGAAACATTTCTCCTGAAATCTGGGACAAGACAAGGCTGCCCACTCTCACCCCTCTTGTTCAACACTGTGTAGGAAGTCCTAGCTAGGGCAATTAGACAAGAGGAGGAAATCAGGGGTATCCAAAGAGAAAAAGAGGAAGTTAAGTTATTCCTCTTTGCTGATGATATAATCCTATACCTCAAAAACCTAAGGAAATCTCTCAAAAGCATGCTTTCACTAATGAAGGACTTTCGCAAAGTCTTGGGGTACAAAATAAATGTGCAAAAGACAGTGCATTCTTATATACCAACAACACATAGAGAACAAAACAACAGCAACAACAACAAAAGCACAATCCCATTCACAATAGCCACAAAAAAGAGAGAGAAAGAAATACCTTGGCATCTTCCTAACCAGAGAAGAGAAAAAGCTTTACAATGAAAACTGTAAAACACTGCTCAAAGAAATTCAAGAAGACACAAATGGAAAAATATTACATGGTCATAGATAGGAAAAATCAATATTGTTAAGATGTTCATCCTACCAAAGGCAATTTACAGATTAAAAGCAATACTTATTAAATTACCAACATCATTCTTCTCAGACCTGGAAATGACAATACAGAAATTCATATGAAAACTTAAATGACCACAATTAGCCAAAACAATCCTTAGAGAAAGAAACAAAGTGGGAGGCATTACACTTCCAGACTTTAAACTTTTCTATAAGGTTTCAATAATCAAAATAGCCTGGTATTGGTACAGCAACAGGCATACAGACCAATGGAACAGGATAGAGACTCTGGAAGCAAAATCTCAATTTCTCAATCAGCACATCTTTGACAAAGCCTCTACCAACAACCACTGGGGAGGGGAGACCCATTCCAGTAAATGGTGCTGGGAAAACTGGCAGATCACATGAGAAGAGTGAAACAGAACCCCTGCCTATCACTTTATACAAAAATCAACTCTAAATGAATCAAAGACCTAAATGTAAAAACCTCAAACTATAAGAACCCTAGAAAATGCAGGAGACACCCTTACAGAAATTGGAACTGGCAAACAATTCCTGATCAAAACCCCAAGTACCCAAGCTCTGAGAGATAAAATAGACACGTAGGACCTCATCAAACCGAAAGGCTTCTGCAAAGAAAAATAAACCATCAAGAGAGCAGGGAGACAGTTCACAAAATAGAAAAAATTCTTTGCCAACTCTATGTCTGACAAAGGACTAACACCCAATATCTACAAGGTGTCGAGAGGAAAAAAAATGCCCCATTAAATGTGGGCAGGCCGGGCTCGGTGCCTCATCCTGTAATCCCAGCACTTTGTGAGGCTGAGACGAGCAGATTACCTGAGCCTGTGGGTTCGAGACCTGCTGGGGCAACTTGGTGAGACCTCACCTCTACAATAAGCCAAAAATTATCTGGGTGTGGTAGCGCGCGCCTGTAGTTCTAGCTACTTGAAAGGCTGAGGTGGAAGGATCGCCTGAACCCAGCAGGTCAATACGGGGGTGGCCGTAAGTGTGCCACTGCACTCCAGCCTGGGCAACAAGAGTGAGACTGCAATTCTAAATAAATAAATAAATAAATAAATAAATAAATGTGGGCAAAAGACATGAATAGACACTTCTCAAAAGAGGATATATCGGCAGCCAACAGATGCATGAAAAAGTGCTCAACCTCACAAGTCATCAGAGAAATGCAAATCAAAACCACACTGAGGTACCATAAAGCCCAGTAAGAATGGCCATCATTAATAAAACAACAGCAACAACAACAACAACAAAAAACCAGGTGCTGATGAGGGTACAGAGAAAAAAGATTGTTTCTACACTGCTGGTGGGAATGCAAACTAGTGCAAACTCTTTGGAAAACTGTGTGGTGATTTTTAAAAGAACTAGAGGCTAACCTTCCATATGACCCTGCAATCTCCCTACTGGGAATATACCCAGAGGAACTCACATCGTTCTACAAAAAGATACCTGCACACACATGTTTATTGCAGCACTATTCACAATAGCAAAAACACGGAAGCAACAATACTGCCCATTGAAGCTGGACTGGAAAAAAAAAGCGGTAAGTATACACTGTGGAATATTACACAGACATGAAGGACAAACGTATGAATTTTGCAGCAACTTGGATGGATTTAGAGTCTATCAGGTCAGGTGCAGTGGCTCAGCCTTTAATCCCAGCACTGTGAGAGACTGGGGCAAGAGGATTGCCTGAGCCCAGGGATTTGAGACCAGCCTGGACAACTTAGTGAGACCTCATCTCCACAGTAAATTGCAAAAACTAGCTGGGTGTGATGGCGTGCATCTCTAGTTCCACCTACTTAGAAGACTGAAGGGGAAGGATCACCTGAGCCCAGAAGGTTGAGACTGTGGTGGCCATGAGTGTGTCACTGTACTCTAGCCTGGGCAACAAAAAGTGAGACATCAACCCACCCCCCCACCCCAAACAGAGTTTATCATACTGAGAGATCTATCACAAAAACAAAGGAATACCACATATTTTCACTCATAAGCAGACCCTGAACATTTACCATAATGTTATAAGAAAGCCTTGGCTGTAGTGGGGTACTGCCGGGGTGGATTGGTGGGAGGGATACATCAATAAGTATACCTGATCACAAAGCAGGCAAAGTGGGGACAAAAGGAAGGTCCCAACTTTACCTGTACAATGGCCACTTTTATATCTAATTCTAAATTGTACCCCACATCTTTTAAAGAAAGAAAGAAAGAAATACATAAATATCGCTGTTGTTATAATAAATTGAGAAATAGAAATTTAAAAGGGTATAAAATTTGACACGAATATCTTGGAAATTGTAGAGTTTCTGTATTTAATTAAAGTTAAGTTGTTAGCAGATTTAAATGGTGCATTAAAATAATCAGATCTTTTGTGTAAAACTCATGGTGATGACAAAGCAAGGTAGAAAGATAGATGATAAATAGATGGTAGATAGCTGATAGATAGATAGCTAGCTGATAGATAGCTGATAGATAGCTGATAGATAGATAGATGAAAGAAAGAAAGAAAGAAAGAAAGAAAGAAAGAAAGAAAGAAAGAAAGAAAGAAAATGTAAAAGATCCAAAGGATACAGCTACAGAAAATGATCAAACCATAGTGGAAGACAACAACAACAACAACAAAGAGGAAAGAAACAAAGGAGTTATAAAACTGTTAGGGGAAGAAAACAAGCAGAAAAAGAGAGATGGGAGACGGGAAGCTCAGCAGCAACACAGGTTTCTTCCAGGGAGAAAAATCTGTGAAGTGGGACTCCAGATTAGACTGAAGCCCTCCTGCTTACAGACTAAGGGCAGTCTATAGAGGTTTGGGAAAATGGGTGCTGGCCAGTTAGTTGCTAAAGGGGGAGGTAGCTGAGGAAGAAATCTTGTGGTTAGCTAGCTGCTGCTCATCAGGATGCGCTCTGTGGTCGGTGCTCCACTGGTGAGTTTCCACCCTGGTCTGTGTTAGCAAAATGGCAGGGACTATCTACAATGGCATGTCTAAGGCTAACAAAAATCACCACACAACAACATAGAAAATGGTAGGAGAAAGTCTGTACATATAACTTCTCCAATCAAAAGACATAGAACGGCTGAATGGATTTAAACCAACTACATGCTGCCTTCAAAAGTTGGCAATACATAGTTGAAGCTTCTTCCACACCCCACATTTAGCTATAGACAGATCATCCAGAAAGAAAATCAACAAGGAGACACTGAATTTAACTTGCACTGTAGGTTAAATGGACCTAACACACATTTACAGTACATTCCCTCCAACAGCTATAGCTACATATTTTTTCACAGCATATGGTACATCCCTCAAAAAAGACTGTATGTCTGTGGCATCACAAAACAAGTCTTAACCAAATTAAGAAGATTGACATCTTATAAAGTATTTTTTCCATAATGATATAAAATTAATCTATAAGAGAAACATTCCAAGCCGGGCTCGGTGGCTCAGCCTGTAATCCCACGCTTTGGGAGGCTGAGGTGAGTGGATTGCCTGAGCCCGCGGGTTCGAGACCCGCCTGGGCAACTTGGCGAGACCTCATCTCTACAATAAATCAAGAAAATTAGCCGGGCGTGGTAG
>CAUYQG010067985.1:0-79637 GCA_963574415.1 Tarsius wallacei
CGGGTTCGAGACCCGCCTGGGCAACTTGGTGAGACCTCATCTCTACAATAAATCAAAAATTAGCCGGGCGTGGTAGCGCGCACCTGTAGTTCCAGCTACTTGGAAGGCTGAGGTGGAAGGATCGCCGGAGCCCAGCAGGTCGAGGCTGTGGTGGCCAGGAGCGGCCACTGCACTCCAGTCTGGGCGAGAGTGAGACTCCAACTCAAAAAAAAAAAAGGGACAATAGATAACTTGTAGACTCACAGGAAAATGCCTTTCTTTTAAACTCATAATAAACAGATGATAAAAAGTGCTTCTCAGTTACCTCTCTTGCTTAACAAATTTTAAGACTAGATTTGCCTTCAGATACATTCATCATTATAACTTTTGAAACATCATCTAGGTAAGCCTTCTGCACATTTCATGTTTTTTTTTAAATCTCCAATATGCAGTGGCTTATTGCAGTGGGTTCATTGATGTTTAGCTGAATACTACACAAGATGGGAACTTTATTTTGTTTGAAATTTCACAAACATTTTAGAATAGGAACTTTCCTTACACTTCAGTGTATGAAAAGCAATATGAGTAACTGTGAGCCTTGTATATGTTATTATTCTCTTTGAAATATTTATTATATACACAAAGGATAAATCAACTAATGTGAAAATAAAAAGTGCCTTTAAAGTAAATTATTATTTTTGGACACTTGTCAAATATTTAAATACTTGCAATAAAGTGCAGAATACTGAAATAATTATTCTGTAGTTTCTGAAAGATATCTCTATATGCACATAATTTTATTAAAGAGAAAAAGCAATCTAACAAATTCAAAATGAGTCCTTTAACTTCTCCCTTAATTTCATTTATTAGCAAGACATTTTTACAGTAGTAAAGGATAGCAACAATAAAGGACACAGTTCCTAAAAGAAACAAAATTTGGCCAGGCATGGTGTCTTATGCTTGTAATCCTAGCACTTAAGGAGGCCAAGGAGATAGGATTGCTTGAGGCCATGCATTCAAGACCAGCCTACATAACATAGTGAGACTAGTTAACCCCAAAATTAGGCAGTTGTGGTGGCATGTGCCTAGAGTCTTAGCTACTCGAAAGACTGAGGCAGATGATTGCCTGAGCCCAGGAGGTCGAGGCTGCTGTGAGCCATGAGTGTGCCACTGCACAATCAGAGTGACATCCCAACTCAAAAAAAAAAAAAAGAAACAAAATTTGCTTTAACATTAAAACATCTTTTGCAGCTTAAAAAAAGATTTATTTCTAAATAATGGCATAAGTAATTTTATAAAGCATTATTTGAAAATGGTTGGACTTAGTTTGAGGTAATTAGAAAACAGTGTTATTTGGGCAACATTAAAAACTGAAGATGAAGTATATCCAAAATAATATTTATATGTGGGAAAATATTAATTTTCAAAAAATTAAATAGCCTTTCTATTCGCTACCCATTTAATGCATTTAATTTAATGAGAACCTAGAGAAGGGGCAATTACCCTAGTCTTAGTGACATACCTTAAGGAAAACTTCTTGGAAAGGGTGATACTTATACTGAGTTATAAACAGTAAGTGGGATTTAGCCAAGTAAAGGCAAAATAGTGTTCCAGATACAAGTTGAGCATCCCTAACCCTCAAATCCGAAATCTGAAATGCTCTAAAATCTGAAACTGAGTGCTGACATGATGTCCAAAGGAAATGCTCAGTAGAGCATATCAGATTTCAGATTTTCAGATTAGAGATATTCGACTGGTATATATTCTGCAAATATCCCAAAATCCAAAAAAAATTTCCAAATCCGAAACAGTTCTAGTCCCAAGCATTTCATATAAGGGATTCTCCACCTGCATAGAGAACCTCACTTGCAAAGAAGTCCAGAGGTGGAGAAACAACTTGTAAATACAGAAACTTACAAGTCATTTAGTGTTACTGAAACAAAGTTTGAGATGAGTTATGTCAAGAAATGAAGCTACAGGTGGTCTGAGACCAGATCATGAAAGGTCTTGCCTGTCAGGATGAGGCGCTTATATTATTTTTTATGATCAAAGGGGAGTCATTAAAGGGTAGGTTGTGGAAAAGGGTGAGTTCAGATATGTTTTGGATCCTTCACTCTAGTGACAATAGTGGGCATAGGAGTGGAGGCAGGCAGTTTACAATGCCAGTGGATTGACTTGAGCATGGGTAATGATAATAGCTGAAATAGGGCAGTGGTGGTATGGATAGAGAGAAGATAATTAGTTTAAAAAGTAATTAGGAAGTAAAATTGGCAGGGTGTGACATGTTGGACTAGGAGAGAGAGGGAGAAGAAGCTCTGACGCTGTCTCCCAGGTCTCTTATCTTGGATAACTAGGTAGATGATGAAAAATACTGAGCTAGAAAATACAGGAGCAGGAATTGTTTTGGGGATTCAGACATGGTGACTCACAGCTGTAATTCCAGGGAGACCAAGATGGGAGGATTGCTTGGACCCAGGGGTTCAAGACCAGCCTGGGAAACTTAGCAAGATACCATCTCTACAAAAAATAGAAAAGTTAGTCAGGTGTGGTAGTTCATGCCTGTATTCCCAGTGACTTGGGATGCTGAGGCAGAAGGATTGCCTGAGCTCATGAGGTCAAGGCTGTGGTGAGCCGTAACCATGCCACTGTACTTTAGCCTGAGTGACAGAGCGAGACCCTGACTCAAAAATTAAATAAATTAAATTAAAAATTCCACATTTTTAGAAAAGAGGATGAGAAATTAATTTTGCACAAGTTGACATTGATGTTGTTTGGGATGGCCAGAGCTGGAGTGGCATTGAAGTGTACAGCAGGTGGTTGGAGATGTATAAGTATGAAAGTAAAGGAGAGAGCAGTGCTGGGGTAGAAAAAAAAAATTTTTTTTTTCAGTTTGTAGTTGACAGTTGAAATCAAGATTGTGAATACAGCCAGCGAGGCAGAGTATGTAGAGAACAAGAACAATTGCCTGAGAACAAAATCCTGAGAAATAACTCACTTAAAATGCGTTAATGGAAGGAGAGGAAACATTTGGAGAAAACACAGAAGGAAGACCCAGAGACATATAAGAGAAAGGGAGGATGTGGGTCCCAGATATAATGTAATGAAGTGTGTCTGGAAGAGTGATCCTCAACAGGGGTCAGCATGACAGGGAGATCCAGAGAGCCTGATGTCACTGGGGACTTCAGTGAGAACAATTTCAATTTAGCGCTAGCATGAGGACAGAAGGTAAAGGTGGCACATATGGACATTGTGAGGCCGATACTGAGCCCAGCCCTAACCTGAAACTTGTCTTCATGGACTCCTCCTTGGCATCAGCTTGCTTTGTAGACATTCGTCTCTGTCTCATTAAGGTGAAATGAAGTATGCTCAGGTAATGCTTGGGAAATATGACTTGAGCAACTAATGAAGCTGAATCAGTCAGTGAATGAATTGAAGACCTCCAAAGTCTTCAGAAAATCATCATCCTGGCCACTGAGGACATCATACTTTGATCTGTCTGCACAAATTACAGGCTCAGCCTGTTGTGCTGTGGGGAGATTGCACATCCTTGTTAGAATGCACTTGGCCACACACCTGTATTCCTGCATTGCACTCAGCCTGCAGACTTATTAATGCACAGTAGACTAACCACTGAGGGATTCAGGACAAATACTTAGTTTGAATGAAAACCTTATGGCTTTTTTTTGTTTTTTTGCTTTTTGTTTTTTTTTTTTTTTTGAGAAGACGGTGGTCTTGCTATGTTGCCCAACTGGTCTCAAGGTGGAGGATTGCTTCTGTCCTCAAGCAATCCTCCACCTTAGCTCCTCAAAGTGTTGAGTTTTGTTGAGTTTACAGACGTGAGCCACCACAAACCAGCCTAAGATCTTATGGTTTTGAAAACAGCTTTATTAAACTCTTTTCCATCAAGGGCTGTTTTAAAAAATAGAGTCCAGTCTTGCTTAACTGACCTGTTCCATCCTCTAACAATTTGATATTCTCTTCTCCAACCTACTTTTCACTCCCTGGCATGACTTTATTTTCATTTCCCTCATTACCTTAATATCTCACTGTCTCCAGTGTAATTGAGGCCCATAACCCTTTGTTCATCCTTCTCACCACCTCCATCAGCCCCCTACTGAATTTACTTCCTTCTTTAACCAATCTAGACCCCCATGGTTCATTACTTTAATTCTCTTTCCTTCTTGTCCTTCTGTCCCTGCCCCTACAGCTGGCTCCATCCAACCTCTCCTGGCCTGACTCAGGCTACTGCAGATCTTTTCACAGCCATGCAAACCCCACAGACAGCACTGCATCTCCACAGCCTCTGTAGTCTCCAACCTCAGCTGAGCATTTCTTGCTACCTCCAAAGCCTTGTGTGTCTCCCTCCTGAGCTTGTGAAGTGTTTCCACAATAGGTATTTAAAAATGTCTTAACTTTCTTAATCCACTGGTTTGTATATGTTGCAGGGCCAGTGACTGTTGATTGTTTCTGAATCTTAGCATAAAGCAAACTTTTAAAGGCAGTGTGTTGAAATATGTGCATTTTAAGGATAATTCAAAGTTTAATTTATAAAATGCTGTTGAAATCAAAGAAATTCATACTGGCTTAGCCTATGTAGATATTTCATTGTGGATTGTTTTATGAAAACATGAATTGTAACATGATGGGGCTCCAAAACATTTCATATTCTACATCCTATGTATGGGCGTGCACATAACTTTCTGCTCTTAGAGGCATGCTCTCTCTCTTGTTTGCCACAGTGATAAGAGAATGGCTGCGTTTATTTCCAGAATTTCTTCACACAATTTCCTTTGTAGGCCAGGTGGGGTGGCTCACACCTGTAATCCCAGCACTTTGGGAGG
This sequence comes from Tarsius wallacei, assembly GCA_963574415.1. Classification (NCBI taxonomy): domain Eukaryota; kingdom Metazoa; phylum Chordata; class Mammalia; order Primates; family Tarsiidae; genus Tarsius; species Tarsius wallacei. Next base: position 4,821 of record CAUYQG010067985.1, read on the forward strand.
CTGAGGTGGGAGGATTACTTGAGCCCAAGAGTATGAAACCAGCCTAGGCAACATGGCGAGACCTTGTCTCTACAAATAATAATAATAATAATAATAATAATAATATAATTGAAATTATACTGAAGAGGGAAGACAATGTGTGTCAGTCGACTGGCTGTGTTTAGCAGGAAAGACACATATTAAAAGGAAGTAGGGAAGAACTCTGCAATTCAATAATAGAAAGACAGATAATCCAATTCAGTAAATGAGCAAAAGATCTAAACAGACATTTCTCCCAGGAAGATATACAAATAGACAATAAACACAGGAAAAGATGCTCAGCAGCATTAGTCATCAGGAAAATGCGAATCAAAGTCTCAATGAGATGCCACTTCACACCCACTAGGATGACTAGAGTTAAAGAGCTGCTAGGATATGGGGAAATCAGACCCTCATACACTGCTGCTGAGGAACAAACGGCGTTCATTTTCCATTCGCACTACAACACAAGTGCCTATAGACTTGACTTGATTTCTGAGCAAGTTAATTTGATGCTAAAAAGTTGAGAATTTAGATTTGATTTCATTACTGGTTTTATAATCAGTTAGTTACCTTCTCTTCTATAACTTTACTCAGCAACCTCACAAATTATTTCTCTGATACCAAGGAAAATCAAGCCAAAGATTATATGGATTATTCGTTGCAAAACCATCCTGACCTTAGAGGGGGAGTTGGAGAGAGGGAATTCAGATTATATATCTTGCAGACATGAGATTAGTTTTCAATAAAATGCTAATGTGTACCTAACTATGTATAATAATCTAAGGTGATTTGATGCATTTTTATCACTGAAGCCAATAATTTTAACTTACTTTTCTCAGTTTTTAAAACCTTATGAAATATTTGAAAAGGTAGTTAACATAGCTCATAGTTCTAATAATGTCAACAGTTCAAACATTTTGGGATGTCTTCCTGAGTGTGATAACGTGTTAAAAAAATCTTTGTAAGTTCATGAATCTTGAGTTTTCTTCCTGAGGATTTGTTTATATCCATACTTTCTTCTACTTAGCTTCAGGCAACACATTTGTGGTAGGAATACCATAGAAATGATGCTGTGTTATTTTTCTTGAAATAGATCAGAAAGCACATGATGTTTGTCTGTCCCATTAGTTGTACTGTTAACTTTGGTCACATGGTTAAGATTGTGTCTGCCAGTTTTCACCACTATGAAGTTACCATCCCCTTTGTACTCAATCTGTTTATAGGGAGACACCCTGAGACTATGGACATATTCTGTTACTCCAAAACTTTTGCCTCCCACTAATTTTGGTATTCACTGATTAATGTTAAGATGGTTGCCAAATGGTGATTTCTGATTCCATCATTTCTTCTACAACTGTTTGTTGACTTTCTATGGAAAGACAAATACATTCATTCTCCCCTCTTTATTTACACCACTATAGATTCATGATTCTTATTTATTCAATGAGTCACAAACTATTACTATAATTATTATTGATGTTCAAATTATCCCCTGTGTGTCCAGTAGGAGCTCCTGTGTCCTTCTGTCATGTCCCCCTCATTCTTTGAGCACGTCTTTACTTTCTGGCTCGAGACGTTTCAGACTAACGTGCTTGAGCTGCCCTGACCCTAGAATCAGCCATCTCTCCAACAAAGCTAATTTAGGTCTCAAATAGAGGAAGGAATCTTGTATCTTATGATGACTTTCCAAAATAATATTGACAGATAAAACAGAAGTTCCTTTAAAAACATTAGAAATATTTTAATTCATTCTCTCATTCACTAAGTTTCCTTTGTGTGCTTAGGGCTAGATGCTTCCAATATAAATGAAGTTTAACTCCAATTCACATTTCAAGAACAATGTCAAAATAATTGGTACAAAGCCAGATGCTGTGACTCATGTCTGTAATCCCAGCATATTGGGAGGCAGAGGCAAGAGGATTGCTTGAGCCCACAGGTTCAAGACCAGCCTGGGCAACATGGCGAGACCCTGTCTCTTCAATAAATCAAAAAATTGGCCAGGAGTGGTGGTGTACACCTATAGTTCCAGCTACTTGGAAGGCTGAGGCAGAAGGATTACCTTATCCCAGCAGGTTGAAGCTGCAGTGGCCATGAGTGTGCCACTACTCTCCAGCCTGGGTGACTGAAGAGGCTGACTCAATAATAATAATAATTGGTACAGATAATTAAATGCCATAGATGTACAGAGATGGGCAAGAAACCTGGGAATTGAAATTTGAGAAAAAAGCAGGATTTAACCAAATAGAAAGGAGCAGGGAAGACATTTGATTCAGGAGTGCAGATGAGCAAAGGTATAATGCTTGGAATAGGCATGTCTTAGGAGGGAATTTGGAGGAGCCTGACTAACTGGTGGTGATGATAATGTTGGTAATTAGTGGATGGGTAGGGTCCAGGTCATTAGAAGCTGGGATTTCAGGCTGACTGATTTTGAGTGTTTCCTACAGGCAATGAAGAGACCTTAAGTTTTAGGGCTGGATAGTCATAAAGAGTTTGTTTTAGGAAATGTGATATGATATTGTATTGCAGAATGGATTGGAAAACAGAAGGCAAGTTAGGAAACTCTTAAAATAATTGAATCTAAGGCAATAGGAATACAAATTGAAAGGAATGAATAGATAGGAAAGTAATTTCAAAGGAAGAAATGACATTAGTATGTTGCATCAGGATTCCCCGGAAAACAGGAAACTGTGAAAGAAATGGGAAGCTGCTGATTTTTAGATGGGAAAGAAAACAAATAAATTGCAAATAGAAACTAAAAGGAAAAGCAGGTCTAAAGATATTTAAATTTTTTTATTTAACAGTTTTTCAAACAATGGTTGATTAAAATCCTAGAACTGCTCTATAACTTATACAAGACAATCATAGTTGAAAATTAACTACTTGAAGCTATAGAACATTATAATTATTACACACAGTAACGCCTGCTGAACTTTCTAACACTGTTAGAAGTAGGTATTTGGTAATAGCTTTAACTTTGGTAGTTTTAGATTTGTAGTGAAATAGAAAGTTGTTTTGGTTTGATATGCTCTTGTATATTCAACCGCATTGCTAGTCTCAGATCACATCTCTAAATTGAGATCCAGATTCCTGATTGAATTGAATTGCAGGGCTTTTGTTGGCATTTGTGAATGAGAAATTTGCTTCCAAATATAGCATTTGATTCTTGTGGTGTTATTGAAATTCACATCTCCATCTCCTCCTTTAGGAAAAAAAATAGTTTTAACTTCAACTTTGTCTAAAGAAAAAATCATTATAAACTAAGAACTTAGTTGGGCAAGATCTTAAGATCATCAAATATTATGACCAAGTCATTCTTTGCCATATGTTGAGGAATGAAAATAGAAGTTACCTACATGCAGACATTCTACTTGAAGTGAGAATGAATTTTCCGAGTATTTTGCCATTTCAATAATTTTGACTATTAAGCTTATTTAGGTCTTAACTAATTTAGGTCTTTGTGAATGTAGCAAGGAAATGACACAAGTTTGTTATCTCTCTAGCTACTATCTCTTCAGTTTTTCTGGACTGGCTTAAATCCTAGCAGTTACATCTGAGTACAAAACCTCATTCTAGCCATAGATTTGTTTGTCTGTTAATAGGTTAACATACGAACTTCCCAATTAAAATCTGCTGAAAGAAATTATTGCACAAAGTAATACATTAGCCATATAATGTGTTGGTATAGTGGTGGGTGACTGTCATAATTTCTGCTGGTACAGTTTACAAAAATGAAAATAAAGTTAGTTCTTTTTGTTGGGAAAGAAGATTTTATGTTATCTGTATTTGCAGGCTTTCTGGCTCATGTGCTGGAGGAATCCTTGCTGCGGGGGTGTTTTCATTTTCTCGTCTAACATGGCAGTGGTCCATTGCAGCCGAGGTTTTTAGCTTAAACAATCTGTTTGTGGGGCTGCTTATGGCTCTTACTGTACATTTTGAGGAGGCAGCAACAGCAAAGGAGAGATCAAAGGTAACCTATTTTGATCAAAGTGAAACCGTTTTTGTCTTAATTTTTAGACAGATGCTGTATTTCTTTTTAACTTTGGTTTAAATACCATTTATCTGTTCTGATTACTGTCAAGGTAACCTAGGCATGTTGAAAGAGAAAATGTACTCCTTTTGTTGTTGTTGTTGTTGTTGTTGTTGTTTTGTAGCTGGAACTACGATAGCATGGGGACTTTTTTCCCCTCAGAGTTCAGAAGTTTTTTTGAAGAATGAAAGGATTATGAAATATCTTGCATATCCTATGGGAGAGATAGGCTTTTTGATTAGTTCACTATAATTTATTTGTTTATGTTAAGGGGCCAAACTCTAGACTGACCCCCTTAAATTATGGCATATTGACTTACTTTCTAATTGCCAATAAAGATCAAATTTGTAATTTATTTAACTAAAAGAATAACAAATGTAAAAACAAAGTAGTTCAGAAGCTATTACAATGAATTCTAAGGCAAACATTATCACCAACATCATTTGAAATATAGAAGAATTCTATCTTCTAAGAACTTACCGCCTACACGTTGGAAAATACCAGATGATCTTAGTCTTAATTTAGACAACCTTGTGTCATTAAAGAATATGGAAACATCAATAGATAGATCAATAGATCTGTGATGCTGCTAGAGGATTTTTGTTTTGTTGTTTAAAAAAAATTCTGATTATGTTAAGGAAAAAATTATTCAATACTTTTGTTAAAGAATGATAAGACAGACTTTATTCAGGTAAGGTGTAAGGACAACTGCAGTAGGGTTTTCTAGAGGGTGAGAGAGATCAGGCTCAACTTCAAGTACCAACGAGGAAGAGTGGGTATTTATAGCCAAGGAGCAGGGTGGGGTCAGCAGATGGAAAATTACTGAGAGCAAATATCGGGGTAAGGGGAATTCTGGCTAAACCAACTTAGCCTGATTCTTGCTGAAGGCAGGGTAGTGATCAGACATTACCTAGGGAATGATGGAGGATGAGGAACCTGATCAGATTCCGAGTGTAATCAAATATGGTGGGAGAGAGGTCTATGGTGGGGGAGAGGTCTGGCTAAACTGACTTAGCAGGATTCTTGCTAAAATTGGTTGATGTAGAGATGAACATGGAAGCACAAAAGTCAGGGCCTAGTTGAGACAAGAGCTCAGAGAAACCTAACTAGAGTTTGGTCGATGAGAGAATCTTTGTCAATGATGAAACGAACACATGGTCCAAAAAACCAAAAACACCACCCAGAAATTACCAGATTTCTACATAAGAGGTACTATATTTCATTTATTTAATAGGAGAAAAACAACTACTGAACTTCAGTTATAGATTTTCCTTGAATGAGAATTATGCATTACCCTGTTACTGTTAGGACTTATCTAGTTATCATACAGAACTTTCTAAAAGCCAACTTGAAGACAACTAATTAAGATCAAACTGCAATTATTTGATGAGAATGGAAAATATTAACAGAAAATAGTGCTGATAAATATTAGTGATTGTTGTTAAAAGTATAACTGCTTGCATCTAAGAGGTTGATTTTAACCTGACCTATGATACAAGTGTTTGGTTTTAATACTAAAAAATGGCTTTTTGTCATTTTGCTTACTTAGAGTTTTAAGTGAATTTTTAACTTAGATTTTTTTTAATTTTATTTATTTTCAGATAGCTAAAATTGGTGCTTTCTGCTGTGGCCTTAGCTTATGTAATCAGCACACAATAGTACTCTATGTTTTGTGCATAATACCTTGGATTCTCTTTCGACTTTTAAAAGAAAAGGTAGGTTTTTGAACTTTGTAAAAATTAAAAATTTATAATATTTTACTTAGGTGCAACATAACATTTGTGTCATCAAAAAACTTGGGGCTTGAATTTTTCTTGAATTTCATGTAAAGCATAAATAACCTTAGGCCCTAACAATATTGACTGAAAAAAATAGGATTTACAGAAATTATGCAGTATTGATTGCAGTGGCATCTGGCCTGTTTTTATAATTTCATTACTGATTCTGAACAGCACCTAGATGAAAACAGGCTGAAAGGACTTAAAGCAACAATATCAAATTTCCTTATTTGTTTTATTGTATCTAGTGGTGTGCTGGTGACATTTCATTCATTTAACTGTTTGTTGAGTCCCTACTCTGTGCCATGTGCTTTTCCAGGATTGAAGATTTGGCTCTAAAAAAAACAGCATCGCTGCTACTATGAACTAAATAATAAAATCTCTGATGAGTAACCATCCTGTGTTCTCAGAACATAGTTCCCTATAATTAAAAATGATTTATTTTTATTTCTTCTTTCCCTGAAAGAAAATAATGATTGTTAATTAACATGGCAGTATAAAGCATCATAGGAAAATTACTTTGTTAGGCATTGGGAGATGTAGGTACCAGGGTATTAAAATAGTCTATATACAAAGCCAGTGCTTGAGTCATTTTTCTTGATTTATTGTTTGTTTGTGAACAAACTCAGCTTTATTTGTCATTTTATTATTTGTTAATTATACCCAGCAATAATCAGAACTATAATAGAAAACACATGAAACAAAATTATTATATAGAAAAGGGAAATAATTATACCAAAGCTTTAAATGACTATAGTCACTGTACGTGAACAGATTTTCCTTCTTAGCCTCTTAACAGCAAAGCAAAAAAGGGCAAGGGAGGTTATAAAGTTCTTATTATGTGATTAAATAGCAAATAAAAGGGAAACACAACAGTTGACAAGAAAGGGCAACTTTTTCTTGGAACTGAATTCTGTGAAATTAATCATGTAAGTCCTTATATAAGGGATATTAAATGGCATAATAGGCGGTACATTTGCAGTGGTTTTATGGAGTAGACAGAAAAATTTTTATAGGGCCTTTTATTATATAAACGCTTGTTTTAAAAATGGAAATGTGAAATATAACTCAGTGAAACCTTTTTATGGAATACAAAACTGAGGAGGCCCAAATATTTTTCTTGTGAATCAATGGATGCAGAGATGGGAGTGGGTGGATATGACCCACTCTTAAGTTGACATCTTAGCCATGCTTCTGATCTGAACAGACATCAGAGGGGTGCATTCTCTGAAAAGAACCCAAAAAACACATTAGTTCATGTTAGCTGATTGAAAGGAGAGCCATATACTTTCTAAAAGACATGCAGGACTCAGAGTTGACCATTTTGGAGCCTGTGTGCCTTGTACTGAGGTGAGCTACCAATGAATGAGGAGATTTTGAGAGCCTCAGTGGACCTTTCATTTCCATTGTTTAAATAGCAGAGGCTAAAAAATAACGTCTACCAATGAAGTGGCAGGGTAGTTGGATCTCACTGTGAGGTGATTTGAGGTGGAGCAGGAAGTCCTGAGTCAGTTAGCTTCAACCCTGGCTGCTCACTTGAGTTATCTGGGAAGCTTTTTAAAAAATGTATGTTTTGTGTGTGTGTACACACATATACCCACATATATAGTAATGTAGGCATATATGTATATGTGTGCTTATATATACATAGCTGTATATGTAAGTTTATACTGAAAACAATTTTGACATAATTGATCTAGGATGAGGCCCAGACATTTTTACAAAGCTCCCCAGGTGATTCTAATGTGCAACTAGGACTCTCTGTACTAAATAGTTCTCCTGTAATTGTCTTCCTGTTTACTTCTCACACAGAAGGAAAATTCTGCAGCAACTGCATCTTACCATTCTAAATTTAACTTTATGATATGCAGAAACTGCCACAAAGTAAACATTTACTTTCTCTAAAACCGCTTTTAAGAATAGCAAAGGCGTGTTGTTAGATTAGTTATTTCTTACACTCCTTTCATGCCATCATTTTTTATGCATCTCATTACTGCTATAGAAATCTCAAATGAAATCAGTAATATAATAAAACACTTCATTTTCAATTAAGAATGTTTATTTGAAAATGCTAATATGAATCAACTGCTTGTTCTACTTCTCGTGAATGTGAACCTTGGTTCTTATATTCATTCTCACGTATGACTTTCTCTTTTTTGTAAAGGAAAAATTGACAATTTTCAAATATGATATTTGTGAGAGACCCTCTTTCCCTGTTACTAAAGCAGCTAAAGTTAGGGGGAAGACGTCAAATGTATATTTGAACTGGTTCAAATTCTGGGATATTGAATCTAGTATGCCAGATTCAATATCCCAGAATTCATATTATTTTGGACTTAATCTTTATAAAACTTTGTCAGTGTTGTCCTTTGTTTTATAAATGTGCAGATGAGAAACATTATCCCCCCAAATAAGTTATATGAGGCATCATTGTTACATAGAATGACAAATATCCTTTAATCTTCCACCCTATATGTAAATTGAGAGGAAAAAGCATTTGGATGAGTTCAGAGGTTATATAAAACTAGTTTCATTTATGCCAAACATTTCCATGAAATGTCCAAAACTCTTGTTGAAAGAATTATATTGTCAGTGTATAATCATAATAAAGTATATAGTTGAAGTTTACTCCTAATGGTAATTATGAAGTGAATTAGTGTTAGAATAGTATTAGGGGCATTTTTAGGGCCAAACAACATTTAGTCACTTCCAAATGGGTTATTTCAGCTGTGCGATGCTGCATGTCATGACATGGTTTTAAATAGAAAAGATGCAATAAACATGATACTTATAAGTCTTTTCTAATATTATTTGCTTCACTCAGATTTCACCTGCCATGCAAAGGAGTTCAGGCTGATTCAATTTTCTAGTAATCCATAGTAATCAGAAGATTTACCATAGTATTCTGTGGTGACTTTATGTAAATGGAGAGATCCTCTCTGAATAAACACATTTGATGTTTTCCTTGATGTATTCTTGAAGTTGCAGGATGAATCTACTAAAATAAACATTGTTGTGCAATCCCATGTGCTCTGCTACAGGAACTGTCCCTGGGCTCTCTGCTAAAGTTGGGTCTGTACTTCTCTGCTGGCTTGCTGCCCTATGTCCACCTTCCTGTCTCATCCTACTTCAATCAAGCCCGGTGGACCTGGGGAGACCAGACAACACTGCTAGGATTTCTGACACATTTTTTCAGGGAAGAATATGGAACATTCAACCTGGTAAATTTATATTTAAAAAGTTCTTCCAAGGAAATAAGTGGCAAAACTTCAGTGCTCTGCCTGGGCCTTGATTGGAAAAACAATCAATGTTAATCAGTGACAGTGGATAGCATTTTTATTTCAGTTATTTATATAACAGACTTGCCCCTTGCAATGTGTCTTTTTTTAGTCAGGGTCTCGCTCTATTACCCAGGCAGACAGTGCAGTAGAGTACAGTAGCATGATGGCTCACTGCATTCTCAACTTCCTGGGCTCAGGCATTCCTTTCACCTCAGCCTCTGGAGTAGCTGGGTTGATAGGTCTGTGCCATCACACCCAACTAACTTTTTATTTTACGTTTTGTAGAGATGAGTTCTCACTATGTTGCCTAGGCTGATCTTGAACTCCTGGGCTCAAAGTGCTGAGATTACAGGCATGAGCCACTGTGCCTGTCTATATGTCAGTCTTGGTTAGCACTAGGTATCACTGTGGGCCCTTGATCTTTGAATTAAAATATTTGGAAAAGATTGAAGGAAGAAACCCTCAAATTTTTAAATTTACCTTGATCAAATCACTTCCTTATTTTATATATATATGTATTTTATATTTATATGTATATATGTATGTATTTTATTTTATATTTATATGTATTTGTTAATATATTTGATGAACAGTGTGAACATGTTAGTGTTTAGTTTTTAAAACTGAAGACATATTTATAAATGCGTCATAAAATATGCCTCACTAAGTGGAAACTGTGCTCTAAAGAAATGCAAAAGGCCTTTTCATAAGACATATTAAGGGGAAGACATTAAATGTAGTTGCAGAAAGGTCTGAAAAATGAAGACATAAACGGAAGATTGTTTATTTTAATATAGATAGTTACATCAGGTTTTTCTTTCATGGTTGGTGCTTTTGTGTTCTACTTAAGAAAATAAATCACAGAATAGTCATAGCAAGTTTCATAGTTTCTGATACCATTTATAAAAAAAATCGAAACCATGCAAAAACTAAAGAATCTATTGTTCAAGGGTATTTACCAAAGTAGGAAAACCATGTGTTTATAAAAAGCAGGGGAATAACTCACACCAAATTCAAGGTAGTAGTTACCACTAGGAGATAAAGAAGGAAAAGCTTGGGAGGTATTTGTGAGATATATTGATGAGATTTTGACTCTTAAATGAATGGTCGATCTGATTTTTTTTTTTACAAAAACAAACAAAAAACCATTTTATTTCACTTGGGCAACATAGCAACATCCTGATTCTACAATAAAACATTTTTTGAAAAAATTAGTCAGGCATGGTAATACACGCCTGTAGTTCCAGCTACTCAGGAGACTGAGCAGGAGGATCACTTGAGTCCAGGAGTTCAAGACTGCAGTGAGCTGTGATTGCGCCACTGCACTCCAGCCTGAGTGATAGAGCAAGCCCCTGTCTCTAAACAACAATGAGGACAACAACGACAATAAAACTCTTTATCCCTTAAATATATATTATGTATTTTTAATATGTAAGAGATATTTCTTAATAAAATAGATTAATAAAAGATAATTATTTTGACCTAGAGAGTTTGGTACTTTAAATTTATACTTTGCTTTACTTATATTGGTTGTCCCACAAAAATATTGTCTAATGGTCGTTCCAGATTTGAAATTTGTGTAAATCATACATAATTGTGAAATTATAGATGAGCAGGTTGTAATGAACTTAAATCAAAGTGCCCCCAAAAGAGCTTAAAGACAATCAATAACAGAAGTGTAAAAAAAAAAGTCTTAATTCGTAAATGTGTCTGGGCACACTGCTGCAAGTTTATAGTCCCAGGTACTCAGGAGGCTGAGATGGAAGAATTACTTGAGCCCAGGAGTACTGGGCTATAGTGCTCAATGTTGATAGGGTATCTGAACTAAGTTCTGCATCAGTATGGTTACCTCTCAGTAGGGGGAACCACCAGGTTGCCTAAGGAGGTGTGAACCAGCCCAGGTCAGAAATGGAGCAGGCAAAAATTCCCGTGCAGATAATGCTGGAATAGTTTGGCTGATTTTTAGCCAATTATTTCTAAAATTCTTCCTAAAGGATGTCCAAGTTAGTTTTCACTGTCTTTTATTTAAAAATTCTATAAGGCTCTGAAGTAAAGACTTTGAACAAGGAGTAATGCTATATTATATATTTAAAATCTGCATCTTTTAAATCAAGATTGTTGAAATGCAATAACCTAAAAAAGCTTCAGTTTAATGCTTGTGCAAATAAGCTTTTGTCTTTTGTGTTTAGGCTAAATCTGAAGTAGGATCCAGTATGTCTGAAATATTGCTGTGAGTATGAAATATTTGAAACTATTTTTAAATGAATTCTCTATTAGTTCCTTTAAGTGATTTTTAGGGATTTCTGAATTCATCTTTTTGTGAAACAGTATGTCTAAGAAGTAGTTTTCACCTTACCATTAACAGTATGTATAAATAGTCATCCCTCAGTGTCTAGAGGGGACTGGTTCCAAGACCTCCCTCGGACACCAAAATTGCAGACTCTCAAGTCCCTGAAATAAAATACCATAGTATTTGCATCTACCCTACATATGTCTTCCTGTATACTTCCAATCATCTCTAGATTACTTATAATACCTAATACAGTATAAATGTTATGTAAATAGTTGGACTGTGTTGTTCAGGGAATAATAATAAGGAAAAAGAGTCTGTATATGCTCAGTACAGTTGCATTTTTTTTCTGAATATTTTTGATCCAAAGTTGGTTGAATCCATGGGTACAGAGGGCCCACTGTACTTCAAATGTTCTAGCATTTCCTCCAGTAAGAAAGATAAAACTTAAAGTGAGCAAAAAATACAACACTGAATGAGAACATCAGCAACTATATAGAGCATTTGTCAAATTAAAGTATTTCAACTTTCAGTTGGATAGAAAATTACCCAATGCAGATATTGTTTTATAAATAATGTATTCCTTGCTTTGGTTTTTATATTGTCTTTCTCTTGCAACATTGTATTTAGCACAGTTTAAACAATTGTTTTCTTGTTATTTTGTTTTTTTAATTTTTCAGACATTAATTTATTTAAAGTCCCCTATGACTCCCTTTAGGCTATCCTTGTCGTGGGCTCCATTTTTGACTTATATATTTTTAACATCCAATCTTGTTAGAGCCAGCTTAAGCAAATATATTTTCATCTATATTATTCAATGTGGTCTTTGAAAAATGGACTAACAATTTGCTTTAAAACCTACACAGAATAAGACAACTTGAAAAATATCCATACCAACTTCATATAAAATTTTGGAAGAAAATAAAATGATCGCCTAAGTAATTACTAATTTGGAATTCTTGGGGCTACTTGAAAAATCTATGGGGAGACTATCTCAGCTTTATAAATGAGGCGGTTCATGGTTCTCACAATTTTTGTTTTATTTACTTAACTTGCTTCCTTCCATCCATCTTTTCTTTCTTTCTTTTGAACAACTTTTTTCCTACTCCAAAAAATGGTGCATAATCTTTACAAAAAATTTAGAAAATACAAACAAGCAAAAATAAGAAAATTGTTACTTGACTATAACTCTGACATGCAGAGATAACCACTGTTATTAATCTTTGAAAATGTTTGTCTATATTCTTCCAATATTTTTATATTTTTGTTTGTATTTTAAAAATAGGGTCATAATATACATATTTCCCTGCCATCAGTTATTTTTATATAACCTTTCAATGGTTCTCACAATCGACTTTAAAATTTCTATTTATGTATAAGACTTGTATGGTTCTTTTTTCTTTTTTGTTGAGGGGACGGTAGCAAGAAGCTTAGTTTCTTTTTAAAGATAAAGACACCTTATCACTGTCTCCAAGCTTTCACTTTGTTCTGCTTTTCTGCACATGAAGATACTCTTACCTGCCCTTTTCTACTTACCTTCCAGGGATTGTTACAGCTTTAAGGTGTACTGGTACATTTTGCCTTAGCCAATCCTAGATCCCCAAAGAACTCTACAAGAGTAATCCTAGATTCTATATCTAACTCTTATTAGTTACACATAAAAGTCATCTCCTGGGAGACTTAAAGACCTCCTTTACATTAAAATAATAGCTGGTCATATACCCAGAAAAAGTATTTTACAAAAGTGATGACCACTCACCTCATACCCACACTGTTAGTTTGAACCATGTCATCAGGTAGAGGCATAAATCTGAGCAGTCTCTGAGTGAAAATTTCTAGTCTAATTGTTTCAGGTGGATGGGAGTGTTGAAAAAGGCATCTCATAATTAACTGATGAGAAAATCCTCAAACCGATGGGACCTAATCATCTACCCTTTTCCAGTTAAGCAAATTAAATTCTTTCCCCATGTGTATCTCAACGTTGCAATCCTGTACAAGGAAATTATTGAATCTAACCTTAGGCAGTGTCCATCTTTTAGAGAGCTTTCATTCAAGCAACAGATCTCCAAGAATTAATTTTGAGACTGACTTCATTCCTTTTGAAGAATGGTTTGAAATGGGCCTCATGCTGAGTCAATTTTTTAAGTGTATTCAAAAATGAGTAAGGATATATCCTCCTAGTAGATGAGTCTCCATTAGTAAAATACACATTGTGTAGTTTCAATAATTATGGCATCACATTTTATCCAGTAAAATTGCCGGTAGGGCAAAGAAGTTCTTTGAGATGGTGTGAGGAGTCGTCTCTTTTTTAAAAACCAGAGACTCCTCAAGCAGAAGATGTTTTAGAACTCAGATAACCCCTGAAAATGCATATTAGTTAATGAAAGAATTTAGTGTAATTGTTTTGAAAAAATAATAATAACTTTCTCTGAAATTGTTTAAATGTTTTAAAATAAAATAATATAGAAAACAAGGGAGGTTTTTAAGTAAGAAATTAACCTAAAAAAGAACGGTTGGAGATAAAACCTCTCTTGCCCTTTATTTTCTTCATGATTGGATCTCCAGAAAGCTATTTGAATTAATTTCATTTTCAATTGCTAAGTATCTGTAGGCATGTCTACACTACCAACAGAAGAAAGTTCATAAACTCACTTCAAACAACTTTATATCAAACCTATCAGGGATATTCTATACAGTATACCAATATCAAAAATACAGAAGAATTAATTTGTTCTGATCCTATCCCAAATTATATACGTTGATAACCAAATGTTACTGTTGGAAAGTACCTTAGAACTGTTTAACTCTTTCGATGGCACCTTTCCTTCCAAATTTAAAAGAAGACAATTTTATAATCTGACCCTAGTTCTTATAGTTGTTGAGTGTATAATCAAACTTATGCTACAAATAATATTTTATTTGGAATTAACCAAATTTGTTTTCTGCCAACAATAAGTTAGGTTGTTTTTTTCACAGTTCTCAAGTAACAAACATGAAAACCGAACTCTCATTCAACATCCAAGCCCTCGCAGTTTGGGCAAATATATGTTTAGCAAAAAAGTGAGTAATATAATTCCTTTTACTGTCATTTTTCCCATGTTTGTGAATTAAATTAATGTTTATAGTATGTCATTGTAGAACATTACCAGTATTGTTGTATACTCCAAATAAGTTAATCTCCTAACCACTTCTACTAAGACAAATATGTAGGCTGGGCATGGTGACTCACGCCTATAATCCCAATACTTTGAAAGGCCAAGGTGGGAGGATCGCTTGAGGCCAAGAGTTCAAGACCAGTCTGGGCAACACCGCGAGACACCATTTCTACAAAAAAAAAATAAAAAAATAGCTGGGTTTGGTAGCATGCACCTATAGTCTCAGTTACTCAAGAGGCTAAGGCAGGAAGATCCTTTGAGCCCATAAGTTCAAGATTTCAGTGAGCTGTGATTGTGCCACTGCATTCCAGCCTTGGTGACAGAGTGAGACCCTGTCTCAAACAAAAAGAAAAAGAATAGAAAAATGTATATTGCTTTCTTACTAATGTTTTATTTTATTATAAATCAATGCTTTCAAAAAATTGAGTATATTACAATCTAAGTAGGCAGTTATGTGATGTCTTTAGGTTTGATCCCTTACTCTGCCTATAGTTGATTATTATCGTTGATTTGAAAAAGAGGCAAACAATTATTTAAATTCCTCTGATGAAAATAGTAAGCTTGGATGACAAAAGAAAGCCTAAAATATACAGCACTATTAACCTCCATTAATTTTTTTAGTCATTTACTATCTACTTTGTTGAGTATATGTAGATTTATATATGCATCTGTAGTTTTGTTTACATGTAAGTATTTTTTTATATTTTCCCATACCATAAAAATACTTAGAATCATTAAAATGTCTATATGATAGTCCATCCTATCACCACAGGAGAATTATTTAAATGTTCTCCTATTTAAGAGTCTTTAGATTGCTTCTACTTTTTCTACTTTTATAAGTAATACTAAAGCATTTTTATGGATTAATCTTTAGCCACATCTCTGGTTATGACATAAAGATTTGTGCCTGCATATTAAATAACTGAGTTAATGATTATGAATATTTTTGAAGCTCTTGATATAGATGTTATCAAATTACTTTTTCTGAAAGATTTACTAGTGTACATTGTCATACTATTGCATTTACATAAACAATGAGATTTATCATTTTTAAATCTTTATTATTTCAAACATGAAACTATTTTTATTTTGCATGCGTTTACTTCTTAAATTTAACAAGATCAATAGTTTGTATTTCTTCTGTGAATTTTGTCTTTATATCCTTTACTGTGTAGTTCCAAGTTAAGTTGTATATAGTATCTAGTTCATTACTATATTTTGGTTGACTGTTTAAATTCAAATTTTAAATACTGAGGTTTTTTTAAATTCCCAGTTAAAAACTGAAAATCTTATAGATCTAAACATACTTTCTTATAAAGTTGTGTAATATTATTGATATTCATGTATATAACTAATTATGGATTTTTTTGTAGAGACAGACAGAATCCATCATTAGTGTGGCTTTTTACTGGAATGTTCTGCATTTATTCATTGTTCTTTGCTTGGAGAGCAAATTTAGATATTTCAAAACCACTTTTCATGGGTGTGGTAAGTTTTACTTAGATATATCCTTGACCAGAAAGTTTGTGAAGAATGTGCAAATTTACCTCTCATAAATCTTATAGAAAAACAAATTATTTCAGGAATAGTTACAATTGTGTGTGTGTGTGTGTATATATATATGTATGTGTATATGTATGTGTGTGTGTGTGTGTGTGTGTGTGTGTGTGTATGTATGTAAAAGTTTAAATTATTGAGCCAGCTAAGGCCTCTTTTCAGGAAATTAAAAAAAAAAACTAAATGTTTAGTTAACATAGTAATTAAATAGAAAAATAAATGGGAAGTCGATTTTAGTCATTCTCCTGGAATTTTTTTTTTTTGTAATGACAAAAGAGATATGAGTTGCAATAGGAGCTCTTACTAACATATTCCCTTATTTCTTACTTCACCAGTCCCAGCTCTATGCAAAAGAGCCACCGTGTTCCTATTTTCCTTGGCAGTCATTTGGGTATTTCTTCTCCTTATAAAAGAAACTCTGTAAACATACATAGCTCTTTTTTTTACAACTGAAACCAACTGTTTTTCTTTATTTGTTTGTTTGTGTTCAAGAATCCTAATAAATAGTATCCTACTTGATCACCTGAATTTTGAATCGATTAAGAAACAAGACAAACCAGTACACCATTTCTGAAAATCACCTTTAATACTGATAATGCTGAGATTGGAGGAAGTGGCTTTATCTGTGGACAAGGGGGCTTCCTCATACAGCACCCCAGATTGGACAGACTCACCCACTAGTTACAGCAGTGCTGCACAGGACTGGCCTCCACCCACCTCACCCCCACCCCACTGGGGCCACAGGGACAGACTCTGCCCCTGGACAAGTGCTCCCTGTGGGCAGCTCACTTCTAGGAGGAAGTGAG
This sequence comes from Tarsius wallacei, assembly GCA_963574415.1. Classification (NCBI taxonomy): domain Eukaryota; kingdom Metazoa; phylum Chordata; class Mammalia; order Primates; family Tarsiidae; genus Tarsius; species Tarsius wallacei. The sequence continues at coordinate 21,736 of CAUYQG010067985.1, forward strand.
AGGAAAAGGGAGGGCCATGCAGGCCCAGGCCCAGTTCCCAGACTCCCAAGGCAGATCAGTCTCTACATCCTCCTGGAGGAAGTAAGTGAGCAGGTAGAGAGAGGCCAGAACTGTTACTAGTGAAACTTTTCTACATGCAAGTGGCATCAGGAGTAAAGCAAAAGCATTTATCTGCCTCCTCCAGCCTACCTATTACTGGAGTTCAAGACTAAGGCCACAGTACTGAAATGAATGTGTGGATCCCAAAAGGGAGATGCACATCGCGAGCTGGAAAAGAGGAATGTCTGAAAAGAGAAAAATAAAGTGACCTCAGCTTGGATTGGGAAAGTCAATTTAGCCTGGCTCAGTGGCTCAGCCTGTAATCCCGTGCTTTGGGAGGCTGAGGTGATTGGATTGCATGAGCCCGTGGGTTCGAGACCCACCTGGGCATGTTGGCGAGACCTCATCTCTACAACAAATCAAAAATTAGCCAGGCATGATAGCGCACGCCTGTAGTTCTAGCTACATGGAAGGCTGAGGCAGAAGGATCGCCGGAGCCCAGCAGGTCGAGGCTGCGGTGGCCAGGAGCAGCCACTGCACTCCAGTCTGGGCGACAGAGTGAGACTCCAACTAAAAAAAAAAAAAAAAAAAAGTCAATTTATAAGACCTGAATGACAGCAGACGTGAGCAACTGATTGTTTGTTTGTTTGTTTCTCTGTGTTATTTTTAAAATATCTAAGTGCCCAATTGATTGCATGAACGAGTCAGCTGGACCTCTTGTTGGCATGTCTCTTTCACAGGTGGAGCGATTCTGGATGCAGAGCAATGCAGTGGTGGCCGTCCTCGCCGGTGTGGGTTTGGCTGCACTGGTGTGTGAAATTAACCGAGTCCTGAACACCAGTGGGCTCCAGTGTCTGGAATGGCTTTCAGCAGCTCTTTTTGTAGTTTACCAATTATATTCTAATTACAGGTAACACATGGTTATTTTTATGAAAAGGAGCTCTCAAGCCAGAGACATCTGGAAATCTAGATTCTGGGACTTTATTTCATTTTTAGCTTCCACTGGTTTTCAGGACTCAAAGTAAGACAGTTTGGTTGGATGCAATGGTTCTTAAACTTCTGGGGCTGTTAAACCTCCTGAGCTAGAATCTCAGCATAGGTGAGATGTGGTTTCAGGCCATTGCAAACATGAGTGTGGGTGGTGCATGGAGACTATTTGTATATTTTTCTCTAAAGAACCCTAGAGATACTTTGTAGAATCTGGATTATATGTAAAATTCCATGATCTAAATACCACCCAGATGGAGAGCAAAAAGATTTGGGGCTTTTTGTATGCTCTAAAGTAATTCCCTTATGCTTTAAAGATTTATTATTTGAGTAATACCTGGTCCTTGTCCAGTTTACCCTGTTGTAGTGAATATTAATTATTTTAAAATTAAGTTCTAAAAATGTCTTAATGCATAAATATTATTAGTATTATATGTATTTTTCAAATCTGTTTAATAATCATTACAATGAAAATCTCAGTCTAACATAAAAGATGTCTAAGCTTTAAATGATCGTTCATTTATTTCTAGCAACATCCAGTACACATTACAGAATTGAAAAGGAGAGTCCCTCGGAGTTTTGTTATAGTGAGATTTGGATGGTATTATTTTAAAAGATTAAATTTCCTTTCTCATCTTTAAAAATGGATGTTTTTTATAACAGCAGGGTAGAGCTCATGTTAGAAAAGCTACCATGAGGCCTTGTGGGAAGGGTCTGCATGTCCCAGACACAACTCCATTGCTAGCTAGCTCAAGAAGGGCTCACCAAGCCCACGGTGTATTTCCCACCTTTTTAAAAAAATTTACTTTATTTATTTTTTAATTTTTATTTCAATGACTTTAGGGGGTACAAATGATTTTTGGTTACATGAATGCATTGTGTAAGTGTTAAAGAGGTCTGGGTTTTAAATGTACCCTTCACCCTCACCTGTGCACATTGTACCCAATAGGTGGCTTTTTGTCCCTACCCCTCCTTTACCCTCCCCCTTCTGAGTCTTCGGTGTCCTTTAGGTCATTCTCTATGCCATTGCAGTTCCTTAGTTTAACTCTTACTTATGAGTGAGAGCATGCAGCATTGGTTTTCCATTCCTGCGTTAGTTACTACGTTTAGCATAATGGTCTCTGAGTCCATGCAAATTGCCACAAAAGACATTTCATTCCTTTTCATGGCTGAATAGTATTCCATGGTATATATATACCACATTTTCATTATCCACTGAGCACTTGATGTGCATTTAGGTTGATTCCACATCTTTGGAATTGTGAGTTGTGCTGCAATGAACATACAAGTGCAGGTGTCTTTTTTGCACAACAACCTCTGTTCCTTTGGGTAGATATCTAGTAGTGGGATTGCTGGATCAAATTGGTTTGGAGATTTCCCAACCATTTTATTTATTTGTTTATTTATTTTTGAGTCAGGGTCTCACTCTGTTGCCCAGGCAGAGTACAGTGGCATTATCATGACTCACTGCAGCCTGGACTTCTGGGATCAGGCAAGTAACTCAGCCTCCTAAGTAACTGGGATTACAGGTGCATACCACCATGTCTGGCTAATTTTTTGTAGATATTAGATCTCACTATGTTGCCCAGGCTATTCTCAAACTCCTGGGCTCAAGCAATCCTGCCTTGGCCTTCCAAAAGTGCTAAGATTACAGGCATGAGCCAACGCACCTGGCCCCCAACCTTTTTTTAATCCCAGTATTCTTCTGGCTCAGGTCATTAGGGCAGTCCGCACTCACTGCCAAGCATGCTTGCACAGGCTGAGTGGATTTATCTTTTTTTGATTTTTAAATTTGCCCCAGGAGAACAGAAAATGTGAGTACTCTGCAAAGTAGGGAATCAGAGTAGGAAACAGTAATTGTTACATTGATTACAAAGGAAGGCATAATGTTCTTTTCCTAGAAGTGTTTATTTGCTTTGTGATACCAAGCTAGTGATTCCAGTTGAGGCTGTGTTTCTCAGCACCATCAAATGTAACAGACCTGATTAATAACGGGACAGTCTTTATCATTTTCTGATGCTTTTAATCTCTTGTAGTCTTCTTCTTTTTTCATGGAAAGCTTGCAGAATTTATGCCAGTTTTTCTTTGAAGTTAGAAAGTCCACTTCATTCTTGAAAAGGCCTGTACTGCTGTTGTTGGCAATGGCAAATAATGCCTAGAAAGAAGTAAACAACTCCACAAACTGTTCCTTCCCTTCCTTCTCATTGGTCGCATTCCCTAGTGATTTCTCAGTCTCCAGGGAGAGAGAAACACAGGAGGCCTGCGGTTCAGGGGAGTCTTGGAAAGAATCATGCTCTGCATGCACGAAAGTCATACAAATGTCATACACATTTATGCCAGAAATTGGCAGATTTCCTTTTGCATTTCTGAGAGTTCCTTTGAGTACGTAGATGTAGCACAAAATTACCTTAAATTCCAAGTGGGAAATCTTACTTTTTAAAAATAAAATTGGATTGCTATTAGGGGATAAAAAAATAATTCATTTTGAGCACTAACTGATCATAAATTTCAATTTAAGCAGTAGGCTGATTTCTTTTAATTTGCATGATTAGCTCCTTCTCCTTTTTTATCAAATGATAGTTCTGGGTTTTTTTCCAAATATATGCATCCTTTTAGAATATGTTGAAATGTTAAATGTTGATTATATGACGGGAAAGGAATGGTGTAGAAAACAAACTCAGTCTTATTAAAACTGTAGCAAAATGTTGCTTTTTTAATTTTTATATCCTTTTATTTAGCATTTGTGACCAAAGGACCAACTATGTGATCGATAAATTTGCAAAAAACCTTCTAGCCTCTATGCCTCGTGATGCAATTATCTTACTCAGAGGAGATCTGCCAGGCAATGCTCTCCGTTATATGTATCACTGTGAAGGGTTGAGGCCAGATATCTCACTAGTGGATCAGGAAGTAAGTATATGAAAAATAGACTGAGCATATTGCAGTGATTTTAAAGCATATGTTTTTGAGAAAATTTTCTTTTTTAAAAAACAATGGCTAGGTACAGTTTTTAGGATCATGCTTCAGTAGATTATATATCACATTTTATTTATTTTAACTAATAGTGTAAGTCATTTGAGTTGCTTCTTTCTGATTTAAACAAAATGTTGTAAGAATTAATACATCTTATGCTAGACTCAGATAATAGTCTGGGTCTCTAGTCCACATGACAAACCATAATAACGTTTATTGTATTGTAAATGTATTTTTAAACTATTCTTTTACAATCAGTCAACCATTCAAATTAACACTTTCCACTGGTTCAGGGATTGATAGAAGCTAAATTGAATATGAAATAAATCATACTGTGGGTAAGTAAACATTTCGCTAAAAATAAAAATTACCAACCACAATTCTGCTATAGAATTTTTATATAAACATTGTTGATTCTATGACAAAAATATGGCAGGCAAATATCTATGAAAAATTTGAGGACAATTAAAACAATTTTCTGGAACTGAAGAACTATATTTAAACTATAAGTTTTGTTTTTTAGACTGTAAATACTTAAAAAGAAAGAACTCTATCTCTGTTATTTTTAGAGCAGTCATCAGGAAAAGAGAAATTCTTACTCTTTAAAGAATAATGGTGGGAGGGGCACGCCTCATCAACAAGGGTACCTGCACAATGCATATTTGTATACCTAACCCTTAACTGTACCCCACAATTTTAAAATAAAAAATAGGATTAAAAAAAAACAAAGAATAATGTGATGGCTGGGCTCGGTGGCTTAGCCTGTAATCCCAGTACTTTGGGAAGCTGAGGCGAGTGGATTGCCTGAGCACGCAGGTTCGAGACCAGCCCAGGCAACTTGGCAAGACCTCGTCTCTACAATAAATCAAAAATTAGCTGGGCATGGTAGCACGTGCCTGTAGTTCTGGCTACTTGGAAGGCTTAGGCCAAAGGATCGCTGGAACCCAGCAGGTGGACCAGGTCAGCCCTGGTGTGGCCGTGAGTGTGCCACTGCACTCCAGCCTGGGCAATGGAGTGAGACTCCAACTCAAAAAAAAAAACCAAAAAAAAAAACAATAATGTGATGAGCAAATTGAGCAAATTATTAGACATAGTACTTAATAGACTTTGTTGAATTAATGAATAATTATAATTTTTGGAGAAAGCTTTTTGTTTTTTTAAATTGAAACAGGGTCTCACTATGCCATCGATGCTGGAGTGCAGTGGTGTGATCCTGACTCACCACAGCCTTAAGCTTCTGGGCTTAAACAGTCCTTCCTCCTCAGCCTCCTGCCTCAGCTTGGGACTACAGATACACACCACCATGTCTGGCTAATTTTTGTATTTTTTGCAGAGGCGAGGTCTCACTATGTTGCCCAGGCTGGTCTTGAACTCCTGGGCTCAAGCAATTCTCCTGCTTTGGCTGCTCAAAGTGCTGGGATTACAGGCATGCACCACGGCACCTAGTAAATTTTTGAAGAAAACTTTAAAAACAGATTTGAAAAAATAGGAAAATTTGTAAATGACATGTAGTTTTTTATATGCAGTTTGTATTTCTGCACAGATAGATGAATTTGATCTTCCATTTAGTTTCTGACAAAAAGTAGGTTATTTGTTATAACATGGCTTCACACTATGATTTTAAATATTGTTTAGGATGTCAGTTACTGTCATTGAGAAGAATGAATTTAAAAGTGAATTATTAGCCGGGCATGGTAGCGTGCTCCTGTAGTTCCAGCTACTTGGAAGACTGAGGCGGAAGGATCGCCGGAGCCCAGCAGGTCAAGGCTGCAGTGGCCGGAAGCGGCCACTGCACTCCAGTCTGGGTGACAGAGTGAGACTCCAACTTAAAAAATAAATAAAATTAAATTAAAAAATAAAAGTGAATTAGACCTACACTCAAGTCCTCATTTTGTCACTTCCTGGGTATATAACATGGGGCTAACGATTTTTTCCCTCAGAGTTTCTGTTGCCTTATTTATAAAAAGGGAGTAATCATATGTTAGGATGCTTTTGAATGCAAGAAACAAAATACCTGACTAAGAGTAGCTTAAGCTGTTGAACTTTTGTCTCACGTGGCAAGTAATCCAGAGATGGAAGATTTTAGGATTGATAACACAAACAGTTCAATGATGTCTGTGTTCCAGAGCAGTGTTTCTGCGGTTCTCTTGACTTCTCAGTTCCAAACACCACAACCTAAAATGAAGCAAGGTGCTTCTTCTGGAGCATCCTTCCTCACTTTCTATTTCCTGGGAGTAACATGTGCCCCAGAAGCCCCTGACAGACCTCCACTTCGGCCCCGCTTACCAATACTGAATCCAATGTCCAATGATTAGATCTCAGCCTGTTTCTGCCCTGAACTGCCTGATCAAAATCAGGATTGCATTCACGAAAAAGAAGATATTAGCTGTTGAGTGGGCAATCAACAGTATCTGATATTATTATTCTTATATAGTAAGGTTATTATGAGAATTAAGTGAGAAACAGTGTGGTCATAAATATGAATATTCCCAAGATCTGAAACTAATGAGTAATAAAACCTAATTTAGTAACTATTTTTTGGGTATTTAAATTTTAAACTTAGATTAAAATTAGGTTATCATTTGTTAGTTAAATAACTTATATAAGTAAAATATAAGCACAACTGCTCAAAGCATAATACCTAAACTGTAACAAGGATTTGATAGTGTAGATAGGAATATTTTTTTTAAAAAAGAGGGGATCTGTACATATGAAAGTATAAAATTTAGTATACATTAAATGTAGAATTAAGAAAAATAACTTTTTCTAATATTAATAAATTATTTAAATCAAAAGACTATGTAAGGATATGCAATTAATTTGGGGTTGCTAATAAATTCAACTAATTTATCCAAAAGGATTTTTAACTTTGAGGCATACATTATTATGTCTTGAGCTTCTCAAGGGCAGGGATTATGTTTTACTCATTACAGGTAAGCGATGCTTCCTTTGTTGAATGAATGAAAGAATGGAGTAATGATACCTTTATATAATTGTCTATGTTGTCTAGTCTGGCCATCAGAGACATTTCAACTTCAGCAAACATAATTTAAGAACTCTTCTATGCCAGGCAATGTGCTAGGTACAGAGACACAAAGATTTGGATACAGTCCCTTGTCTCTAGTAGCTCACAGTCTAGTGAGGAGTCAGAGTAGGAGCTGTCCAGGAGGTGGGTACAAAGAGCTAGAGGAACATATCATTCTGAATGTGCAGACAGAGAAGGGCATCACAGAGGAAGTGATATTTAGTTAGTTTAAAGTTTAGTACACATTCTCTAGGTATAAGAATGGGGGAGGACGCTCTGGGTAGTCAGTCAAATACGTGAAGGTAAAATGAAAGTAGGTGCTGAGATTACTGTTGATAGTCATATCTTCAGACATAAAACTCAAAGTTTATGTCATGAAATAAGTAGCCAGTGCCACATGCCTTAGTTGTGCTGGTATTTTTCAATTATGTGCGTATTTAATGAGTGTATTTACATTTTGGAACCTTTTTATTGTACTGTTTAAACTTGATTCTTTTCAAGAAATATATGAAAAGTTTGACATCATATGTGATTTTTCTGGCAGATGATGACTTATGAGTGGTATTTACCCAAGATGGCAAAGCACTTACCAGGTGTCAACTTTCCTGGGAACCGGTGGAATCCTGTGGAAGGAATATTACCTGGTGGAATGGTCACATTTAATCTTTATCGTTTTCTTGAAATAAATAAACAGTAAGCATTCTTTTCATATAATAGCTTTTCTAAAATCTTAAGCTTTTCTAAAATTGTTTCTGTTGTAGCTGTGCCTCATCCAAAAGACCAATTTTCTATACCTATTTCCCTGTCACTGGTGAGATTATCTTTGTAATTAAATTGAATATTTGTGCATAAATGAGGCCAGGCAGAAATAAATGTTATTGTTCTGGGTAAAGGAAAAATAAAGACAGATTAGCAAGAACAGCAAATAAGATCTTAGTACAATTCAGAGAAATTGAAGATGTGCCTGCCTACTTGAAATCATTGCAGGTGGATGGCAAGCAATTATAGTTTCCCCCTGATCAACACCATGGCCCCCTTTTAAGTGTAAAGCAAATGTTTTCAGGAATAATCACTATATAAAAATAGCTTAAGGATTTTCTTAACAAAGGATAAGATATTTTTATAAATAAGAAAAACACATAGTTTATGCTAGCAGAAATAAAATGTGAGAATTGTGAATTCTATACTTGAGAACATAAAATCATTTGTAGTTAAGGTCAAGAATAAATAACTCCTTCAGTGGTATAGTGTTGAACATTTCTCCTGTATGTAAAATGCTTGGGATTGTCTAGAGCTTGAAGAAGAGAAACTTATTTCATGATTTCTTTTTTCTTTTAAAGTGGACTTCAGAAAGTCTTTCTAAATCCCAAAGTTAAATTATCCTTTGCTGAGAACATATTAATGTGATATTTTGGGTGTGTAGAGCCTGGAGTTTACTGTGGCTCGTTAAGAAATATGAATTTAATGGGTTTAAATGTGCTGTGAGATTAACATATAATTATTCCATCCTGAAATAAAATATTAGGAGCCAATAGCATCCCCAAATTGGCATTTTTATGAATTTTTAAAAGCTCAATCTCACACTCGTTTACCAAATATCTACTATGTTACATCTTGTACGAGGCCCTGGTAATAAAAAGATGAATGAGACTTAGTACCAAATTTAAGTAAAACACAATCTAGTAGTAGATATACACAGATGTGACTATAACTAGCCATGTGATGGGATAAGTTCCATACTAGCAATGCCTTGTGAAGTGTCAGACATAGTAATTGCTCAGTAGTATTTACCGAATGGATGGTCTAACTGATAAAATAAGCCAAGTGTTCTGGGATCATGGATAAGGAAGCCATTAATTCTGCCTGGGGACATTTATTCATCATTTATTTAGTAAAAATTGTTCAAAATGTTCCAAGAACAATATGATGGAAATATTGCATACTCCTTGGGAAAACTCTACGCAATGTAAAAAAGTATAAAGATGGTGTGGTGCCGTGGCTTACACCTGTAATCCCAGCACTTTGGAAGCTGAGGTGGAGGACTGCTTAGTTCAAGACTAGGCTAGGCATTATAGTGAGACCTCATCTCTACAAAAAAATTAAAAAATTAGCTGGACATGGTGGCACAAATGTAGTCTCAGCTTCTCAGGCTGATTCAGAAGGATCACTTGAGCCCAGGAGGTTGGGCCTGCAGTAAGTCATGATCACATGATCATGCCACTGCACTTTCACCTAGATGACAGAGTGAGACCCCCAACTAAAAAAAAAAAAAAAAGAAAGAAAAGTGTAAAGATGATCAGTATCATGTCTTTTGAGGACAACCACTGTTAACATTCTGATAAATTTTTTTGTATTCCCTTCACCTTTAACACAAATTATTTAAAAACCTATGAATACATACACACATACTGTATTTTACATAGCTGGGATAATATCTCATTTGAGACAGTGTCTCTGTCACCCAGGCTGGAGTGCAGTGGCCTTGTCATAGCTCACTGCAGCTTTGAACTCCTGGGCTCAAGCAGTTCCACACCTTGGCCTCCCAAAGTTCTGGGATTATAGGTGTGAGCCACCACACCTGGCAGTTTTTACCTAACATCATGTCATAAGCATCTGCCTGTGTCATCAATAAAAGGTATTAATTGTTATCATTTTTGGCTATATAATATTCTCATAAAGATGCTTAATAATTTAACAAATATTCTATCTTGTGGACATTTTTGTTGTTTCTAGATTTTAGCTATTGTAATAAAAAATTGCAGTGAACTTTCTGGCCTACAAAGTTTTGTTAATATTTTGGCCAACAAAGATCTCAGGATAAATGTTGTTTTTTGGTACCAGTTTTTCAATGAAGTTTTTTATTTAAAAAGTAGTATGTGTTTATTACAGAATGAGAAGTTAGTTTTTAAAAACTAGGAAAAATATGGTCCTGTCACTCAGAAATAACACATATATCAAAAATGCATATTTTTTATAAAGTTGAAAACATGATATAGAATAGGAGTCTATTTCATTCATTCAATATCATAAAACTATTTTCTTATATTTTTACAAGCTATTTATAATATTTATAGTAGGTACATGTACTGTAATTTAAAAATAATAGGTGAATAGAAATTTTAGTTAATATTTAATATGGCATCAAATTTTTAACTGTGATAAAATTATACCCTACAATAGACCTGTTTTTGTGTATGAAGCTATTTTGTGGAAGGCGTAGAATTTTAAATTACTGGAATAGACTCTCAGAAGTGAAATCACTAAGTCAAAAGACTGAATGATTTTAAGGTATTGGATAGAGATTTTTTTCATCCAAAGTGATGACCATCATTATATGACAGCTCTCTAAATGCTTTTGAAAAGAAGGAAGCAAATGTTTATAGTGCACTTTTTATTTTACTTTTTTTTTAACATGAAATAAGATTTACCTTTCATTTTGGGGGGAGGGATATATAGTTCTATGAATTTTAACACGTGTACATTTGTGTAACCACCACAACAGTCAGGACACAGAACAGTCCATGATTCCATAACTCCTTTGTGCTGTTCCTGTGTGGTCATGCTGTTCCCTCAGCCCTAACCCTGGCAACCACTGTGTTTTACCTTTTCCAGAAGGTCATATAAATAGACTCATAAAGTATACCTGTCGATACAGGCATATTTCATTCAGTATAATGCCTTTGAGATTCATCCAACTTATTGTGTGTACCAGTAGTTTATTCTTTTTGTTGCTAAGTAGTATTCCACTGTATGGTATGGATATGCCACAGTTTGTTTATCCATTCACCTGTTGAAGGACATTTGACTCGTCTCTAGTTTGGGCATTTATGAGTAGTGCTGCTATAAACACTCATGTACAGGTTTCTGTGTATGTTTTTCTATCTGGGGGTGGGTTTGAGTTGTTTGTTTTCTTATTGTTGAGTTTCAAAAGTTCTTTATATGTTCTAAATACAAATCCTCTGTCAAATATGTGATTTGTAATGATTTCTCCCTGTTCGTCTTTTTATTCTCTTACAAGTGTCTTTTGCAGAACAAAAGTTTTACTATTTCTATGAAATCCATTTTTTTCTTTTTATGAATTATAATTTAGGTATCATATCCAAAAACGCTCTGCCTAATGCCAGGTAACAAAGATTTTTTTCATATTTTTTCCCAAGAGTTTTATAGTTTCTATTTGTTTTTGCATACAGATGTCAAACTGCTCTCATGTCATTTGTTGCAAGGATTATCCTTCATTGAATAGTATTTGCACCTTCCTCTACCTAAAAAAAAAAAAATCTTTCTAGTTTTTAATTGACTTTAATTTAATTAGTGTTTTCATAGTTTATCTTTTTTTATCCTTTTATTTTTAACCAACCCATGTCATTAATAATGGATGTCTTGTAGACATTTGAGTCTTGTTTTATTTTTTCAAATATCTCTTTCAATTGTATTTAGACCATTTGCATTTAGTGTAAATATTAATATGTTTAGCTGTATTCCCACCATTTTGTCATCCTCTTTGATTATTTTTTCCTTCTTTTTCTTTCTTTTTTTTTTTTTTTTAAGAGATGAAGTCTTACTATGTTGCCCAGGCTGGTCTTGAACTTCTGGGCTCAAGCATTCCTCCTGCCTTGGCCTCACATAGTGCTGGGATTACAAGTGTGAGCCACCATGCCTGACCTTTTTTTTATTATTTGATTGAAAATTTTTTATTTCATTTTATTTTTTACTGTATGTCTTGGTAAAGACATTTATTTATTTATTTATTTATTTATTTATTTTCTACTGGTTGCCCTTGAGATTACAGTGTAAGTACTTAACTTTTCATGATCTACTTAGGAATAATATTTCACAACTTCAGGTGGAATGCCTTAGAATTCTTAATTCTAAGTTTCAAACCTTAGAATTCTTTTTAATCTTTCACTTTTGATTGTGTTATATCATATTATACCAGATGTGATCATTTTCATTTTCAATTGTCATACATGTATTAAATAACTTAAGAAAAAATAGTGTACAATATTTATCCAAATGTTTGTTGTTCTTTCTTCAGTTCAGATATTCCAAGTATCTTTATCATTTCCCTTTCTCCTGAGGATATTCCTTTAGCATTTCTTTTGAAGCAGGACTGTTAGTAGTGAATTCTCTTACTTTTTCTTTATATGAAAATGTCTTCATTTCACCTTTATTTATGAAGGATATTTGTGGAAATAGAATTCTGGGTTGATGAGAGATCCACAATCAGTCAAATCATTGTTCCCCTTGGTAAAATGTGTTGTTGTTCTCTGTTTTCAGGACTTTTTGTTTGTCTTTTGTTTTTAGCAGTTTGATTAAGATGTATCTAGGCATGGATTTCTTTGAGTTTAGCCTGCTTGGGGTTTGTTGAGTTTCTTCAGTCTATAAGGCTATCTTTCACAAAATGTGGGAGCTTTTCAGACATTCATTCTTTAAATCCTTTTTTAAATCCTTTCATATTCTTTCTCTTCTCTTTCTCAGACTCTCATCACATGAATTTAGAGCTTTAGGTATTGTCTCAAAGGTGTCTAAGACTCTACATTTTTTCAATTTTGTTTTTTGTTTTAATTGTCTAATTGAAAAAAACTATCTTCAAGATCCCTGACATACCATCTCTCCAAACTTTGTTCATCCAGTGAATTTTTCATTTCAATCATTGTATTTTTCAGGTAATTTCCATTTGGTTCCTCTTTATAGTTTCTGTTTCTTTGTTGAGACTCTATCTTTCCATTCATTTCAAGAGTACTTGCCCTTACTTCTTAATAACTGTTTTTAAATCTTTGACTAACAATTGTAACATCTGTGTCATCTTTGAAGCAACACCTGTTGATTACCTTTTCCCTTGTGAGTTGAGATTTTTCTGGTTTTTCATATGCTGAGTAATTTGGGGTTGTATCCTGGACATTTTGAATGTTTGGGTCTTATTTAAATTCTAAGGAGATTTTGTTAATTTTGTGTTTGCTTGGTTAGCAGGCCATTGACCAGGTTCATCTCAGGCTATAAATTCTGGCCTGCCTTCTGTGAACTGTGGTTCCAATGCCAGTTTTGTTTTCAAAGCTTTTGCAGTGCTATTTGGATCAATCCCATGTGTTTGCTATCTGGTACCCAGTATAGGACCTTGTGGTTAATTTCAAAAATCCTGTTTAGGATCAGATAAGTATGCTCAGTTTAGAGAGTAGCCAGGGGTTCATATGCAACTTTATGGGACTGCTCTTTTCTGTGGTCACCCCAATACTTTCTTGCTTCCTGGGGCCTTCCTCCATGGCTCTCTGGCCAAAAAGTGAGGTTTTAATTTTCCCATTCTGCCATGCACTTCCTGTGCCTGTGTCTGCATCTGGAGCCAGGCTGCAGGAGGACAGAGCCAAAATGCAATGGGGATTGGACCCACACTCTTGGAACCATGGCTCCTCTAGTTAAAGAGAAAGGTTTCCCTCCCACAGGGTTTGGGCACCTACTCAGCTGCCACTACCATTATGTGCTGCTGCCTTCTCTGCTGCCACCGTGTTGCCTGGTGTCTGGAGAAGGAGAAAAGGAAAAAGACCCGGGGATCTCCTCCACTCTCTCCAAACCTTAGGAATCACCTTTCCTACTCCATGGACTAGAAAAAAAGGACTTTTCTTGAAGCTCTTTTTGACCTTATTTGATACATACTTGAGTTTTTAGCTTCCTTTTTTTCCCTATGGAGGGGGGAAAATAATAATCTCATCACCGATGTGGTAGAACTTTTAATTCTGGTCATTTTCCCTAGTCTTCTTATTTTTCTTTTTTTTTTTTTTTTTAGTTTTTTTTAGTTTGAGTCTCACCCTGTCGCCCACACTCAGTGGCATGCTCCGGGCCACCACAGTCTCGACCTGCTGGGCTCTGGCGATCCTTCCGCCTCAGCCTTCCAAGTAGCCGGAACCACAGGTGTACTACCACCCGGCTAATTTTTTATTTATTGTAGAGATGAGGTCTCACCAAGTTGCCCCAGTGGGTCTCAAACCCTCGACCTCAAACCCTGAGACTACTTGCCTCGGCCTCCCAAAGTGCTGGGATTACAGGCTGAGCCACCGAGCCTGGCCCCCAGTCTTCTTTCTGTCATTTACTTTTCAAAGCCCTCAGATAGCTGTTCCATGTACTCACTCCATCCAGGAATTATAGTTGTGTTAGTGGGAGAGACAAAGAAGAGTATGCTTACTCTATCTTCTCTAGAACCAGAACTCTATTATGTTTTGGGACTGTATGTTATATGAGATATCTCATTTAATCTTAAACATCTCTGAAAGATATCTGTCATTCCTATTTCACAGATGAGAAGACTAGATACAAGTAGTTCAGTAATTTTTCCAAAATTATGGAGGTAATAAATGGTGGGGGGAAAAAAATCTAAAATCTAACTGAAAGTGTCTTGCTTCAAAGTTTATGCAGTGTTTTACTTTGAAGTAATTTTCCCTGATTTGCTGCTTTTTTTTCCCTACTTAGTAATGGCTGTTAAGGAATAAATCACAAATTGGAATAGAACTATTATTCAGTTGTCATTCTTTTTCTGTTTAAACCATTCTTATTACTAATTTTTGCAGGATTTAAAGTTCTTAATAGTTTTTTTAATCTAATTAATTTTTTTCAGCAAATAATTATTATGTTTGCTATGCATCAGGCTGTGTGAAACTCAAAGTTAATTCAGAGATAGCAAGCCCATCTTCAGGATGCTTCTGGGCTACTCGGGAGATTTACAAGTGCAAACAATAAGTACAATACAATCATGACAAAAAAGATAAGAAACAAAGTGCAATGAGAATTTGAGGAGGAAAGACTACTTCTAAGTAGGGATGCAAAGAAGATTTCTGTTTCCACCTGTCAAAGAAAACATATGTTTACATGTGAGACAATTCCACAGCAGTTTTCCTTATAACAATGCTTGACTCCAAGTGATTTTTTAATAACATTATGAACAGGTAGGTTTTTTTCTTCTTATGTCTGTTTGCTTCCCCACTAACCCCTAAAAAAAAGCTGTTTACACTAAGATAAATTTCAAATAGTCTATTTGGGAAAGGTGTAAATAAACCAAAATGTTTGCAAATGGTTTATTGTAACCAAGGTTTAAAGAATCAAAAATGATCTTTCTACAGTGATAGATTTTAGAGCAATGAAAATATTTTTTAATTTAAAAAATAGATAAAAGTTTAAAAATAAAATTCTTAAAAATATTTTATGAATTATATTTGTTTGACATTTAGAGCTTTAAGTTAAAAATATATCATATATTTTTCTGTTTTCAATAGAAAAGAAACATTTGTTTGCATAGGAATTCATGAAGGCGACCCAACCTGGAAAAAGAAGTATTCACTTTGGCCATGGGGGTCTTGTGACAAGTTAGTCCCTTCAGAGATTTTATTCAACCCTGAGGAATGGATTAAACTCACGAAAAACATGTATAATTGGACTGAAGAATACGGAAGGTACGCAGCCATATTTGATGCATATAAACATGGTAGTTTTGAGTACCCTAACACTAATACATTTTGAGATGCCTTTTAATTTTGTTTTGCTGTTTACTAATTATTATTATTTGCTACCCCCAAAGTACCATAAAACATACAGAAAGAGAACATGCCTTTCCTGTCCTCCAATTTAGAGAACAATGAGGAGACAGAAGGGAGAGGGAAGCCATGGTCGCATGGACACCATGATAGCTAGGTGCATGCATGGCATCTTCTATGAGGGAGGACCCAATAAACCCAGAATTTATTTATTAAAAAATTGCATATTTATTGTTTCATGTTTAAACTTCAGTCACCTTCAAGGTACTCAAGGTACTTGCTGTTTGATGGAACACACCTATTGAGATGCTTTTTCCACTGCTCAAAACAGTTTATGAACTTGTCGGTTTTGATGCCTTTTAATGCTTTTGCCATTTTTTACTTCACTTCTTCCATATCGATAAAACATTTCCCTTTGAGGACTTTTTTCATCTGGGGAAACAAAAATTTCATTCAGAGTGAGAGCAGGGGAATAGGGAGGATGGGTCACAGGGGTTATGCCATTAAAAAATTGGTCAAAAATGCTCTGCACTCAGTGTGATGTGGGCAGGTGTGTTGTTATAGTGGAAGAACAAACAAGTCATCTGTTTGCCACAACTCGAGATGTTTTTTTTCTGCAATGTAGCCTCTCACCATAACACTAGCTGGTATACTGATACTAATGGGTTCCTAGAACATTTACCTAGCAGAGGAATCCTGTACTACAAGAGACCAACTCTCAAAAAGATAATTCTGAGCCAGGCTTGGTAGCTCAGCCTATAATCCCAGCACTTTGGAAGGCCAAGGCAAGTCGAAGGCTGAGGCGAGTTTTAGCACGCACATGTCATGCTGGCTACTTGGTAGGCTGAGGCAGAAGGATCGCCGGAGCCCAGCAGGTCTACGCTGGGGTGGCCATGAGTGTGCCACTGCACTCCAGCCTAGGTGACACAGTGAGACTCCAACTCAAAAAAAAAAAAGATAATTTCAGTTTTTGGGGGGTCATCCCTCATACTTCCCTGCCGTATAATGCTACATTGACCAGCATCCTGTCTCATTACCCTAAAAGTGGCAGAGGTTCACTAACTGCAGTTGAGCTTTAAAAGTCATTACCATGATAGTTTCCATATGTGCAAACTTGTCATATTTTCTTTTTTTAAAGAGTGGCAGCCGGTTGTAGTGGCTCATACCTGTGGTCCCAGCAATTTGGGAGGCAAGAGGATTGCCTGAGCCCAGGGGTTCGAGACTAGCCTGGGCAACTTGGCGAGACCTCCTCTCTACAATAAATCCAAAAAATTAGGCAGGTGTGGTAGCACATGCCTGTGGTTCCAGTCACGCAGAAGGCTAAGGCAGAAGGAATCTCTTGAGCCCAGCAGATCGAGGCTGCAGTGGTCATGAGCATGCCTCTGCACTCCAACCTAGGTGACAAAGTAAGACTCCAACTCAAAAAAAGAATTGAAAAAAAAAAAAAGAATGACAGATAACCTCTCTGTTAGGGAAGACTGAGATTTGCATAACTTTGTCTTCATAGTTGATTGGCATCAACCTGGTTATGTTGTTGGAGAATTGCTAGTCTCCCTTTAAGCATTTCCACAGAGTTCACTCTTTCTCATATGGAAAATGAGTCACCCCATAAAGAAATGTGCCTCATTACCTATTATTAAAATTATGAATTATTTAAAGATTATAGAATCTATTGCTTATCCTTTGAGAATAACAGACAAGATCATATAAAAATGCTATGAAGGTTTTTTTCAGTCAATATAAGCAAAATACAGACCACATTGTTGTAAAACAACCAGAGATGGCTAACTAGGATAAAATCAAAGCACTCTTGCAACCATGATAAAGAAAACCTAGAAAATAACATATTCTTCAGATAGCTGCTGACTAGTATATGTATATAACATCACTTGTTACCTCCATTCTGTCAAAATTGATAGATAATAAGAAAATGTTTAGTTAAAAGAAAGAAAATCAGCAAACATTTGGCCATCATCCTTTGGGCAACATCATAGCACCAACAATGATATGTCAACCCATCTCTTCAGCTTGATAACCTTGCTTCCCAGCTCTGTGGCTGTTAGCCATTTAGTGGCCTCACCTCTGCCCTGATCCCTCTTATGAACAGCTGGCTCCCCAGATACCTCCAGCCTCTTCCCATTAATCCTTTGTTTGCTCTCATGAGGTATTGGGACTCATAAGCAGATTAAGAACACATTTATCAAAACTCAAAATTCTTTATATTTGAACTTTTTTTTTTTTAGTTGAAATCTCACTTTGTTGCCCAGGCTAGAGTGCAGTGGCACACTTACAGCAACCCCAGCATCAACCTACTGGGCTCCCGTGAACCTTCCATCTCAGTCTTCCAAGTAGCCGGAACTATAGGCACACTACCACACCCAGCTAATTTTTTATTTATTGTAGAGACGAGGTCTCGCCAAATTGCCCAGGGTTGGTCTCGAACCCACAGGCTCAGGTAATCAACTTGCCTCAGCCTCCCAAAGTGCTGGGATTACAGGCTGAGCCACCGAGCCCAGCCTATATTTGAACTTTTTTAGGAGAATAAGTTAATCTGTGTTTGGTCACTATCAGTATTTCAAGATCCAGGCCATTTTGTTGGCCTTATAAGATTATAAAACAGGCATTGAATATCCGTAGCAATAAATATAGATGACAGAAAGATATTACTGTTTTCTTGTGACTACAGGTTTGATCCATCTTCTTGGGAGTCTGTGGCCAATGAAGAGATGTGGCAAGCAAGGTAACTAAGTGACATTTTTGAGTTTGAACCTGTTTTTAAGATGGCAGAGAAGTAGCCAATGGTATTTTTCACTTGGGGAGTAGGAGTGAGTGGTGATTTTTTTAAAAACATTTATGAGCAATTACTTTGGTTGAGACATTGTACTAATCATTATACATGAATGAATCATTTTTTCCTCACAATAACCTATGAAGTTATAACTCCATTTTATAAAAGAACAAACTCGATGTAGAAAGGTTACTTGTCCAAGGCCACATCGCTACTAGTGGTGGAGTCTAAAGCTCACATCTGTCTACCTCTGCACCACTCTTAACTCCAATGCTTTCCTCCTTAACTAAACCAAAGTGAGTGTGATTGATTGAGTAGATGTTGATAATTACAACCTTGCCTCCATTAGCAATGCACCCATTAATTATTTAAGCACGTATATAATATTTACTAGAGACCAGGCACTATGCGTGGCATTGAAGCCACACATGTGAATATGACACATTTCTGACCTTCATGGAGCTCATGATCTAATGGAGTAGACAGACATGTTAAAAAAAGATTTGAATTTTAATGTGGTAGATGCTATACTTTCCCGTTGTTGAGAAAGAGAGGTTATACTGTCCTGCATGGAACATTTCAGAGTGATGCTACAGCTTCTTTCGGTTCCATCATTTTTTAATCAAAATAACTAACACTAACAAACTTTGGCCTAAATATTAATGTATAAGTTCTACATAATACAGACATATGTACCTTGTATATATGGAGTGCTTCCTTCAACAAAAGTGTATTGATGTCCAGTCTGAGCCAAGGACTACACACTGAGGATTGAGTTACAATATAAAGAGCTTACACAAGTTTAAAGAGGTAAAGAGTGGTCCAGAGCTAGGCATGGTGGTCACACCTGTAACCCATCACTTTGGGAGGCTGAAGCAAGAGGATTGCATGAGCCCGGAAGTTTGAGACCAGCCTTATCAACATAGTGAGACCTTGTCTCTACAAAATTTTTTTTTAAAAATAGCCAGGTGTGGTGGCATGTGTCTATAGTCTCATATACTCAGGAAGCTAAGGTGGATCACCTGAGGCCATGAGGTAGAGACTGGTGAACCATGATTACACCATTGCACTCTAGTCTGGCCAACAGAGTAAGACCCTGACTCAAAATAGAATAAATAAAATAAAATAAAAAGGCTAGTCAAGAAATGCAGCTCCAAAATAACAATTGCAAAAATAGATATCCTACAGTTTATGTGTTTTTGAAAAAAGTCAAAAATGGCATATTTTAAGTTATCAGCTTAGTCATGGGGACAAATACTTGCTTTGAAGAACTGATCAAAGATATGCCTATCATATGTTTGCACAATTCTTCACTGTGATTTATGCAGGAAAGCTGGGAAGAAATCACATAAAAGAAGAAAGCAGGTCATTATTTGGGCAGGTATTGATTTAATTGGTGTGCTGAATACAATTTGGATGAGTTCATGTGGTCAGAGTCTGGCCACCTTTGAAGAGCTGGTCACAGTTGACATGAGCCACCATGATGGGGACCTTCAGGGATGTGCTGACAAATCCAGCAAGTCTTTCTTTTCCCAGCTGCTCTTGCATAGCAATAGCATACATCTGGAGAGAGAACGGTTTGTAATAGTGATGATGAACGTTAGCTTTCCTAAAAGATCTGGTAATCAGTACGAATGCAATGTCTGGTTGTGGGGAGGGGTTGCTCTTGGTTCAGAGTAAATGTTTGTGAACATGAGAAAATTAAAAATAATACAGTAAAGGGTTTTATACATTTCCTATCAGTAGAAAACCTGGAAGATTTAGCCTTGAATGTGAAATTGACAATACGATTTTAATGAAGGTTCCCATCCCCAGGATGAAAACACCGTTCTTCATCTTTAACCTGGCAGAAACTGCTAACATGCCTTCAAATGTGAAAGCTCAACTCTACACTCATGCATATAACGTATGTTATACTTTTATATACACAGATATATTTGGTGGGAGAATGGTGGTGAGTGCTTGGGATGGAAAAAGGATGTATCACATTAGAGTTTTTATTCTTTTATTTCTAGCTTAATTGGGGCTTTATAAAGCAGCCTAAAAACACTCAATTGTACCACAATGTCTCTAGAGTACCAAATGACTATGGTAGGCAGAATAACACCCCCCTCCAAATGTCTACATCCAAATCTCTAGAACCTGAGAATAGGTTACCTTATGAGACAAACAAGGGTGTGATTAAATCAAGGATCTCAAGATGGGAGATTATCCCGGATTATCCAGGTGTGTTCAGTATCATCACAAAGGTCCTTATGAAAAGGAAACAGGAGGTTCAGAGTCAGAGAAGGAGACGTGGTGCAGGAGCAGTGGTCAAAGAGAGGGAGAAAAGATTCTACACTGCTGACTTGGAAGATAGGCAAAGGGGCCATGAGTTAAGGCATGCAGGCAGCCTGATGGAAAAGGTAAGGAAACACCCTCCTATAGAGCCTCCAGAAGGAAGCAACCATGCTGATTTTATGACTGCTTACCTCCAGAAATACAAGATAATAAATTAATGTTGTCCTAAGCTGTTTGTGATAATTTGCCACAGAAGCAATAGAAAACTAGAATAATAGCTTGATAAAAAACAAGTTCTGGTGGGTTACACTTTATACAAAAGTCATGACCTTAGGTACACTTGAAATGATAGGGCCATGACTGGTTGAGACTTCATAACATACAGGGTTGCAGAGAGTGACTCTGTCTTCTAACTGTGGCCCCAAGGAAACCAAACGAACCTTCAGAAGATACAACCAAATTGAGGCTCTGGAGTAAATCGACAAATGGGAAATGGGTGCTCGGATGAGAAGCTTGCTGTAGAATTATTTTAACAAGTCATTGCTCTTCTGTGACTTACAGCACTGGGCTCTTTAGGCACCTGCAGAGCCTGCCATTTAGGAAAGGAATATCCAGGGAGGGTCAATCAAAAGAGAGCCTAGGACCTACACGTGCGAGCACCTGAGGTATTTCTGCCACCTTTGGACTAATGTGGGTCTACTCAGGAAATTTGTTCAGTGCTAAGTCAGAATAACACAGTGTCTGAGTAGCATGACTGATCTTACTCTGGAGTTTTGATCATTGGCTCACTGTTTATTCATTTACTTATTCATGTATACGACATGTATTGAGCACCCACTCTGTGGCAAATATTGTGTTGGAGGCAAAGAAATCTTATCCCTGCTATCAAACAGGGAGCAAGTAAGAGAGGGAGACAAGATCAAGTTCTCAGCCACAGCCCAACCCTGGGAATGCTATGAGAGGCACACAGAGATGCTGTGGGAAAACAGAGCACTGGGCATCAGCAGGCTGGGGAGGGGAGGGTAGCAGGGGAGATGGCATCGAGTGTCACCTTGAGAGATCAGAAGGAACTAGCCAGATGGTGGGGCAAGGAAGTAAGAGAGGGAGGAGAGGGCTGTCCATAAGGAGGAAGCCACAGGGGCAAAGGCAGACCCTCTGAGGTACCCCACTTGAGCAAGGGACAATTCTAGAAGGCAGCATGCTGGAGTGCTGTCTGGTGGTAGGGAGGGCCGGGTTCTAGGCCCACTCTGCCATTGTCAACTGTGAGTCAGTTAACCTTTCCAGGCCTTGATTTTTTTCTAAAAGTAAACATTTTAAAAATGAGCTTTAAACTTTCAAAGAGTCTCTCTCATATCCTGGTCATATAATCTTGCTTATCTCTAATAGCCTGTAATTCTATGAAAAACAAGCATGCTTAGTTAGGAATTATTTGAAATTTACTCACATTCATATTCTCATCAGTGATCTCTTCCATGGTCAGTTATTAGACCACCACTGAAGCTCAGTCATGGATTTATTGTTCCTTTGGGTCAACAAGCTTAATTTTTTCTGTGAACACAGATTATCAGTATCTCCTTCACATATGTCTGCAGATGTGTGACAATGTTTACAAGACCTACGAGGCCAGTTACTTAATTGTAATTACTTAATAACCACCACCAGTACTGGTCTTTCAAGAATATTCTTGTTAGGTATAAAGGATATTTCTGTTATTATTTGCATTAACCCTCTCAAGATCTTACATAGATCTTAAGTTCAGGTGACACTAAGTTTAGGTATCATCAGGGAACAGGGAGTGGCCAACTCCCTAGGAATAAATTAGAAGAGTTGAAGATGTCCCAAATTAACAGAATATGGTCCACTAAGACTAATATCGCAGTAACACACACATAGTAAGTTAATGCATCAGTAATAAAGTGTTCTAGAAAAGTTAGTACAAGTGTCCCGATGCCTGAAGTCTAGTAGGAGGCCCTGAGTCAGCCTATCATTCTCTTGAGCATTTGGGGAACTGTTCCTGGAAGTGTTGGCATCTGTTTTGGAAGCCAAAACTAGTACAGTTTTGAAAGCAAAACAGTTTCTGCGTGTCTGCTTTTTGCTATGCATCTCACACCCATGCCTCATGAGAGGGAGCCTCAGAAGAGAAACCAGGAGAAGAAAAGCTGTTAAGAAAAGAGTAGAGAAACTCAATAGCTTTGATGCATGTGAAAGTGCATGGTGACTCTCCTGTTTTATAAAATGAAGGATGTAAGGGGAAGTTGCTTTAAAAGGTAGCTGGGCAGGGCGTGGTGGCTCACACCTGTAATCCCAGCACTTTGGAAGGCGGAGGCAAGAGGATTGCCTGAGCTCAGAAGTTCAAGACCAGCCTGAGCAACATGGCGAGGCCTCATCTTTTCAATAAATCAAAAAATTTAGCCAGGCGTAGTGACGCATGCCCAACTGAGGCAGAAGGATCAACTGAGCCTAGCAGGTCAAGATTGCAGTGACCTTGAGTGTGCCACTGCACTCCAGCCTGGGCGATAGAGTGAGACATCAACTCAAAAAAAAAAAAGACAGCTGGAAGACTGAGGGTTACTAAATATCAAAATGATACATCAAACATGGATTGTGGAATTTTTCATGAAGATGCAATTTTTAAATGGGTATGGGTATGCATTTGTCTGCTCTGGAGTAGGAGTTGAGGATATAAATAATATATTTGGGTTCCTTTTAACTAAATGATATCATGAAGATAGTTCTGATCCAAAAAAAACACTTGTCTCTTGAAGAAAGCATTATCGCTTGTTCTGTGCTCTGGAGAGTCTACTGGTAAACTCCTGTGAATCCATCTCTAACTGGCAGTCCCCAAGAAGGCTGTGAAATTCCTAAATTAGCAAGTATCATATTCCATTTTGCATATTTGTATCTGCTTTTTTATTTGTTAAATTTTGATGTGTTTCCTTTGGAAAATTCAATATCAAAACTTCTAACTCTATCCAGTTAATACTCTCTCTAATGTTGAAAAGCAAAATTCCAAATTTCTGTGAGCAAAGTTTTAACTATCAAAATTCTAAATTAGAGGACACTGAAGATTTTAAATCTCTCACTTTTAAGGCTATCTCTTAAATTCTATGATGCCCAGCCTACCTGATGTTGGATTTTTGTTGTTGTTGTTTCTAATGTGGAGAGAAATTTATGTAAGTAATGCAGGACAAAAATTCAAATCCCTTCAAGTTCTTTTTCCATACAGTCTTCTAAAGAAAGCTATTTTTTTCCAACAACTAAATTTAGAGTTTCAGCCCTTCTGCCTGTTGAGTAAATAGCTTTCTATGAATTAGAGCTAAATCCCTTTCCCAGAACATCTTTCTGGAGGAAGTGCATTTTGTCCTAACACAGCGTGTCTTAGGTTTCCCCTGCAACATCCAAAAACCTCAGAAGCAGTTTTAGATGAAGCATATTTGCCTCCTGCTACTGTAATAATTACAGTAACATCCTTGCATTTTCTGCATGGCCTAACAGTGATGAGATTTTTACTGTAGGCTGCCTGGACCTTTTTTTTTTTTCTTGTTATTATTAGTTCCTCTGTGTTTTCTGTTTCTGAAAAAAAGTCAAGGGGTAACAATGGCATACCAACATTTTTGCTGTTTTCCAGCTTTATAAGGAGATTGTGTCTTTACAAAAGGAACACCCTGTAAATTGGCACAAGAACTATGCCATCGCCTGTGAGCGGATGCTGCGTCTTCAGGAAAGAGAGTCAGATCCCGAAGTCCTGTTATCTGAAACCATCAGACATTTCCGTCTCTACACTCAGAAAGCACAGAATGATCCACAGCAAGCTGATATTTTAGTTGCTCTAAAGCACCTAAGAAAAGAACTGCAAAGTCTAAGAAATATGAAAAATGACTGAGACAGCAAAATATGGAAAACCTGCTCGTCATTCAGCTTTCAAAATTCTGAAGTCCAAAACTTTTTCCTTCAAGAAAAGAAACTGTATAAAAAATTTAAAACTAAGTAATTTCCCAGAATAAGTAACTTAGTACAGCAGTACTGTTTAGTGGAATGTTCAGTGACTGAGATGTACTATTTATGCAAAATTCTGTTTATCCCATGTTACCAAATCAGCATGTCAGTGAGAAGCTTTTGAATTGTCTACTTCCACAATCTTTCACCAAATGACTGTGCTGGATTAGATTCTAGAGGAGAGGAACTATTTTCATATAACTAAACTGTCAGCCATAGATCTTTTAAGGACCATACTTATTGAGATCCGTTTTAAAGGTTAAATTATTTTAATATTAATACCACACTGAAGATATTTTCTGCTTCTGAAAGTTAAATTGTTTTTAAAAAGAATAATCTTGTTATGCTTCAATTTAGAGTACATTTTTTTAAAAAGATGCTAGTTGTTACATAATCTCCCACTTGGTGTTTACCAAGTGGGTTATATTTTGATAATAATTTGAACTTTATTGTGTTAGCTATTTCTCTGAAATCACTAAAAAAAAAGCTAATTTGATGTTTGCTTATTTCAGTTGCAGAAACTGGCAAGTAAAAAGAATTTTGTATTTAGTTAATTAATTTTATATTTATGTTTTACTTCTATTTGGACTCAGAGATCTAGGCTCAATAATTAGTAGGCTCCCGCTGCCAGAATGCAAAGGGGAAAAAAAAAAGGGGGGGGATTTGGGGGGGATGGGGAAGTGGTTCAATAAATTCATTTCTGTTACAAGCATCTTTTATACATATTACTAAAGAGAACATAGTAAGAAATGCAAATAATAGTTCTTTATTTTATTATGACAGTTAATTAATAGCAACCTGTTTTAATGAATAAAGTCACTCAGAGTCCTTCAGCACTTCCTAAGTAGAGGCCAGGATCTGTAGGGCTTCTTTTCCCCCCAATTGTATAGCTCCTAGACTCCAAGCACTATATAGGCCCCTGTATAGAAATGCTCACTAATGAAGAGGGAGGGCTAGAAACTTGTCTGCATTCAAAGATCACTGGTGAGTCATTCAGCAAGAAAGGGCCCCTTACCAGGAATAGTCACAGTTCCGTGGCATTGTACTAGCAAAAGGGTCTGATCAAAGGTCTCCTGTGGAGCTTGCATGGTTCCCTTTCATACTACGACCATAATTAAAACCACTAATTCTCTTTTAAAATGCTGCAGGATGCCATGTAGGCATCTGTCTGGAGTGTCCTTTGTGATGTCATAAGCTGTTAAGGACCAGTGCCGAGGGCTTTTGAGTGAAATGCCAGTCATGAAGGTGCTTCAAGACAAGGGTGCCTCTAAAAGCTTGACAGGGCCTTGACTGCACAATTCGAGCTGAATTTGCCCCTTGTCAGCTGCCAGTAAATAAATCTCAAAGGGGGAAAAGCTGAAGTTTCATTACCTGATCCATGGGGCTTTGTTGGTTTTGGCATCACACAGGGGAAGCTCTTGCCCCTCCATTCTCTGGATTTGAAGATGTCCATTGGAGCCTGCAGGGCCTGGACAGGGTTCAGAGCGGAACCTTTTGAAGAGTGTCAATAGTTGTAACAGTTCAGCTGTTAGGAAGACAAATAAATGGAGGAGCTCATTAATCCGCTTTTGGCTCTCAGTGCCTTTTGCCCTTTTATCACAGCCTTATTAGGCTCCTACTCATCTTGAACCAGAAAAAAATGAATTGAAGTTGTTGAGTACTAATTGGCAAAGACTTTTAATCATGGGCCAAGAACTTTCACTGACTTGAAAGTAACTTCTCCACAGGGAAGAACCAAAAACCAGGTTTACCTTAAAACAAAAACCTGTTGGAGTTCAGCGTGGTGTAAAAATTTAAGGAAGCGTTGATAAATGGTCTAAGTTTATCCAGTTGAAAGAAATTGTGTAAGATTATGATTTTCACTTTTATTTTTAAAAGTACAACACAATTCAAACGTTCCTTTTGTCAGAAAAGAGATTGTACACATATGAGAGGTGTTCATGTTTGTTTCTGAACATCTGTACATAGGTATAACTATTCATCTCAGCATATGCATGTGGTACTTTATAGAAAGTAATATTTCCTATGGATAGCCTAAAGAATGGCAAATGAAGGCCTTCTTTTGAGAATAGCCCCTTTTTAAATTTTTGCCTATTCAACAGAGTTATTTATATGACTGAATATGTTTTGCGTATTGATTGTTGTAAAATGGTACATAAATTATTCTGTGTTTGTGCAACATGGCTTTGGGAAGCTGTCTCTTTGAGAAAACAATTACATGATGGCCCAAAGTAGGTAGGATCATAATGATTTAAATTTCTGAACACCGTTGGTAAATGAAAAAATAGTAAACTGAGCCTAGATCTAGGGAGGTTGGGCTTCATTCCCAATCAAGTACTTTGAAGATTCTTTTCCTTTCTGTGGTGTGAGGTTAAACAAGTTGCTTTCTTTTTCTTTCTCCTAGTTTCCTTGGCTAGAGCACAAATACCATAAAATCTGATAAAAAGGGTTTCCTGTAGTCTGACCCACTGACATTGAAGAGAATGTGAAGGAGGTGACTTGGCCAGCATTATCCTAGCAGTGTCCCAGGAGTGCCATGGGTTGGCAGGACTACAGGAACCCCACAAGGCCAACTTCTGCCTGGACTTTGGCCTGAAGAGCCAGTGAGAGCAAGCAAAACTGTCTGCGTCTCCACATGCCGCAGTGTTGCTGCCCTGGCACCGAGGCTGGCACAAACCAGAGGGCAACTGGAGACAGGGATTGTGGCTCCCATGTCATCTAAGTTACCCCCGAGGGGGTTGCACTCCCTGCCCCTCTTTGTGCCCTGTGGTGGGAGTATGCTGGGTTCTTGGTATTGGCTTTCCTTTTTTCGTTGTTGTTTTTTAAAAGGATCCTTTTTTTTCCAGTCATAGTCTTACTCTGTCACTCAGGCTAGAGTGCAGTGGCACACTCACGGCCACCACAGCCTCAACCCGCTGGACTCAGGAGATCCTTCTGCTTCAGCCTTCCAAGTGTGCCACTATGTTTAGCTAATTTTTTGATTTATTGTAGAGACGGCTAGGATCCATTTTTTAAAATGCTTTTGTTCTATTACTCGAAATGCAGCCAAAATAGAAGGGAATTAATTACTAGTGTACTGCTTTGAAAGCTTCAAATAGACATTGTGAAGGACATTATTTTCGTCCATAGTCTTAGTGTTTCCTGCTGATAGAACCATGATGTTTAGCCTTTGTGATACTTAAATAAAACCAATTTTGAATGTTAGGATTATTTTTATGATACCTCCATTGATATCTTTAAGCCATCAGGCTAGAATATGAAGAGCAGTTTTTTAAAGTTTATATTTTAAAAGTTAAATACTGTGAGTCTTTAATCATAGTTCTCATCAATATCCCTCAAAATTTAATAATTGTGATGATTTACTATTTAGGAAAAAATGTTATATACCAAAGGTTGAAAAAAAATGAATCTGTTATAGCAAATCCTTTTACTCTGTTTTATTTCTGGTATACTTTATAGAGGCACTGAAAAGTATATTAATTAAAAGTCTGAGCCAGGCATGGTGGCTCACACTTGTAATCCCAGCACTTTGGGAGGCAGAGGTGAGAGGATTGCCTGAGCTCAGGGGTCAAGACCAGCCTGAGCAACATGACGAAACCTCGACTCTACAGTAAATCAAAATAATCAGTCAGGTGTTGTGGCTCATGCCTGTGGTTCCAGCTACTTGGAAGGTTGAGGCTGCGGAAACCGTGAGCATGCCACTTCACTCCAGCCTGGGTGTCAGAGTGAGAGTCCAGCCAAAAAAAAAAAAAATCCTGTTCTTCTAACTGACTTCAAATCTATGGTTAGCTAAGAAAACAATTTTATCCAGTAAGAAATTCACAGTATTTTACCCGTTTTCAGATTTTGTTGTAGATGCAAAACCATTCTGTAACTGACACAAACAAATAAGTAATGCTTCCAGGGATTCTGGGAACATCTAAAGGCCAAGATCTTGGCACAGGATTACAAAGCAAACAAGAAGCTGAAGCTTTAGCAGTGATCATATTTGATGAAGATGTCATTGTCAGTACCCTCTAAAGGTCTGTTTGATTTGGATCAGCATGGATGGTATTTTTTTAAGCTTTAGGAACAATACAGTGTGCTTACCTGGGATATAGGAAAGTAAATTCCCAGAAATATATCCTGAAAAAGGAGCTTTTCAGGAAAAAAAATTCTGATTGATCTTCAACTATATAGCATATATTTGATGGAAATTGTATGTACTGGAAAGATTAGCTCATGTCATATTGGGGAAAAAATGGTGATGCCATGTGGAAAAAACTAGCAGAGGTTACAACACTGTAGATGTGAAGCCAGCAATCATTGACTTAAAAGTAGAATTCTCTGGCTCTTTTCTGCAGATCAAAAGTGTTAGGGCTAAGGACTAGTTTTCAGCAATACAGATCATGATGATATTTAAAAGTTGAGGCAATAAGGTCGAGAAAGTTTCAAGAGAACAATCAAGAACACAAAGGCAAGTAATTGGGCTATATCCCTATCCTGATGCTCCCACTTCACAGAGCAACCAAGTAGTCTCAAGTCTTTTTGAACCTAGTTGCTGTTAGATGAGAATGATGATGGTAAATTAAGGTATAATAAAAGATAAATAGAAATAAGTCAAGTCTGAGGTTTAACTTTTTCATAAATTTAGTTTAGCATTTGTTTTAATTGTGGTGTAATTAGTGTGGGGGAAAGTACAACAGATAGAAATGGAGTACAATCTTTACATTGGTGAGTTCATTACATATTAGATATTATAATCTAATAAATGGAGATTTTGTCCTATTTTTAAAATTCCCATAATCATTTTTTGCTTTAAAAGTGGATTTTTTTGGCCGGGCTCAGTAGCTTAGCCTGTAATTCCAAGCACTTTGGGAGGCTGAGGCAAGTGGATTGCCTGAGCCCATGGGTTCGAGACCCACACAGGAAACTTGGCGAGACCTCATCTCTACAATAAATCAAAAATTAGCCAGGCGGGGTAGCGCGTGCCTATAGTTCCAGCTACTTGGAAGGCTGAGGCGGAAGGATCGCTGGAGCCCAGCAGGTTGAGGCTGCGGTGGCCGAGAGCGTGCCACCAAACTCCAGTCTGGGCGACAGAGTGAGACTCCAACTCAAAAAAAAAAAAAAGTGGGTTTTTTGTAATGTAACCTTTTGAAGAAGGTCTTTGAGCGTTCTCTAAGTTAAATAAAATATTTCCTTAGATGATTGAACCATTGAATATATCTTCAATATCTCACATATAAAGTGTGTGTGATTAAAACTGAAAAGCAAACAAGGAGCTCACATATAAAGTGTGTATGGTTAAAACTGAAAAGGGACCAGGCACGGTAGCTCATGCCTGTAACCCTAGCACTTTGAGAGGCCAAGGCAAGAGGATTGCTTGAGCCCAGGAGTTCAAGACTAACCTGGGCAATATAGCGAGACCTGGTCTCTACAAAAAAATGTTTTAATTAGCCAGGTGTGGTGGCATACTTCTGTAGTCTCAGCTATTCTGGAGGCTGAGGCAGAAGGATCTCCTGACCTGAGGGGGTTGAGACTGCAGTGAGCCATGATCATGCCACTGCACTCCAGCCTGCATGACATAGACCTCAACTCAAAACTTAAAAATAAAACTGAAAGGAGAACACTGCTTGGGAAATTAGATCCAGTTTTCTCATCCCTTGACTTTGGTATTATTGAACCTAAATGAATCACACAGTACCCTGGACCCTTGAGCATCACCTAAGACACAAGAGTTCATTGTGTTTCCCTGGCATGCTGAAACTTGAACCCAAAAGCTGCAACAGTGAGTCTGTTGAAGATTTTGAGGAAAGGGTAAAAGATGCAAGGACTAGAATCTGCTTATAGTGTCTTCACTCAAAAATAGGTCTTGAACGTGGAAGAATAACGTTACATAATTGTTTTATTATTAGCAGTGTTTTAAAAAGTTAAGAAAAATCAAGGACTCTTTTAAATTACTCTAGCAAAAGCTACAGAAACTTTAAAGAGTTGTTTATAAAGAAGATGACCCATTTATCAAAAAACTAGGGTCCCTTTGATTGGAGAGTTAAAAGCCAGGCTAGCCAGTAAAAGGAAGTTTCAAAAGATGTTTGCACGGTGGCTCAAGCCTGTAATCCCATCACTTGGCAGGCTGAGGCAAAAGGATTGCCTGAGCTCAGGGGTTCAAGACCAGCCTGGGCAACTTGGTAAGAACTCATTTCTACAATAAATCAAAAAATAAACTAGGCGTGGTAGTGCGCGCCTGTATTTCCAGCTACTTGGAATGCCAAGGTGGAAGGATCTCCTGAGCCCAGTAGGTCAAGGCTGCGGTGGCCGTGAGTGTGCCACTGCACTCCAGCCTGGGCAACAGAGTGAGACTCCTACTCAAAAAAAAAAAGATTGAAGACCAAAGTTCAATTATGCAGAACTTAAAAAGGTGTGTTCACTGGTGGAGAATACTTTACGTGCTGGTTGTTTATATTTGGTGTGTATTAAAGCATATACATTCACTATGTGGAGAGGTTTCTCTTTCAATTATCAGAATTTTAACCATTAACTTATGCAGTCACCTATACTCACCGGAGGCAGTTCCTCAATTTGCAGAATTTTTCTTATTTAGAGTGATCGTCAGTCTGTGGATCATGAAGTCAATTTAGTGGGAATTTTTTTAGTGGGACCAGCTTTTGCTTATTGAAATACAATAAAAATGCCATAATGCATTTGCAGTAACAAGGCTAAATATTGTTTCATGAAACGTTGTTTAATTTCATGTACAGGTGCATACATGCATGCATGTGTGTATAACATATATATTGGCCGCACTCAGTGGCTCAGCCTGTAATCCCAGCACTTTGGGAGGCTGAGACAAGTGGATTGCCTAAGACCGCGGGTTCAAGACCAACCTGGGCAACTTGGCAAGACCTCATCTCTATAAATCAAAAATGAGCCAGCCCTGGTAGCATGCACCAATAGTTCCAGCTACTTGGAAGGCTGAGGCGGAAAGATCGCCCTGAGCCCAGCAAGTCGACGCTGAGGTGGCCATAAGCATGCCACTGCACTCCAGCCTGGGCGAGGGTGTGAGACTCCAACTCAAAAAAAATACACACACACACATATACATACTTACATATTATGCTGTGTATGTGTATATGTAAAATATTTACCTATAAATCTATAAGTGTGTGTACTGACTCATAAAATGTACTTCCTTATTTTGGATCACAGTAAAAAATAAATTTGAAAGCCACTGGCTTGGGAGAACTTAACACCAAAAGGATTAGTACAGCCATAACAGCGAATCTAGTTTCATACATGAAAAAACCAAAGCCTATACTAAGTGCCTTGATTAATGTCACACTGCTAGGGTGTGACAGAACTGGGACTAGAACTCAAGTTTCTTGGCTCCATCTGGTATACTTTAGCCATTTTCATCTCAATTAAATAAAACCAGCTACATTTCACCACCAACTCTCTGGCACATTAAAGTTCTCAAATAATTCAACTATATTAAAATTATGATAACCTATTGACTTGGCATAGTTTGCTCATGCCTGTAACCCCAGTACTTTGAGAGACTGAGACAGGAGGATTGTTTGAGCCCAGGAATTTGAGACCAGCCTAGGCAACATAGCAATATCTCATCTCTACAGAAAATCAAAAAACTAGCCTGGCATGGTGGTGCATGCCTGTGGTCCCAGCTACTCAGGAAGCTGAAATGGAACCACCTGAACCCAGGAGGTCAAGGCTGCAGTGAGCCATGATTGTGCCACTATACTCCAGCCTGGGTGACAGAATGAGGCTCCAACTCGAAAAAAAAGTTAATCAAATAAATAAATATGATTAAACTCTTTTAGGTTAAATTGTGTGAAGTCAAGATCTGTTTTGCAGGAAATTGTTTAAAAGTCATACATTGAACTTCTTTCTCGCCCTCCTCCAACCCCAGAATGTACTCCACCCCACCCCCCACCCACCACCACCACAGGGCCAGTTGTATGACTGGCTTTTGACTGAGAATTTTCCTACCCATTCCGGGCTTGGGAATATATACCCAAATTAAAGGATATTAGTGTGATAAGAAAAAAGTCACTTTGAAATCCAGGAACTTATTAGCATAAATTACATTACAGCTGAATCAGCAGCTAAAAGCTCAACGTGAAAAATGTTGCACAGTTTATATATTTCTTCCCCTTCCTAAGCAGAGTTCAAAACACAGTCAATCATATTTCTATGTTTTACAGGTAGCAATGTGTCCCAGCTCCACTGGAATGTTCATTGAGTTGAGAAATCGACTTTACCTTCAGGAAACTGAGCCCACCTAGACCTGGTATTCATAGTTGTTCTGTTTGGTCAGAACTTTATTTAAAATGTTGTGTCCAGAAGACAGAGACCTTTATAAAGACCTGAGTGTCTGATTTCCTGATTATGAACCTTACCAGTTCAATGTGTGGGTAACAATCACGTCTTCCAAATTTGACTCATGGGCCATATGTATGATTTGTAAAACTATATATTGTTAAAACAGGAGTAACAATAACTATTATTATAGCAACTAATCTTGGTGGCATTTGTTATCCATTGAATTGCTTCAGTGATTTGAAATCACCTCAGTTTTCTTCACTTGTTCTTGGAATTGGTGGCCCTTCATCTTTGGGAGGCAAATAAATGTGGTGCCTCACAGAAAACAGAGACCTCCATCCCCTGAGGGGACCACATAAACCATGCTGTGTGCACTTTGTGCATTTGATAAAGATATAAAAATAATCTATTTTATAAGGTTAGCATTCAATAGGTCAATACTTCTTTCCCTTACTCATTCCCTACTGAACAAATAGTTGATCTAAAGAGCCTACATAATAATTTCTTGTAATTCTCAGTTACCCATATAATTTAAATGACATTTATATTTGTAAATTACAAATATTTATATTTATAATTATCATTGTAATTGAAATTGAATTATTTAAATTTTCCAGATGCATATTTAGTGAGGACTTTTTTAAACGTACAAGAAAGAAACAAAGCACCAGGAGGCTTTGAAGATTTATTTCACTAAGGAATATAAAGTAGATAAGAACTGAAAACCACCAACACTATGATGAGGTGATGTGTACCAGGCACTGATCAGTACGCTTTATAAATAGCAACCCACTTTATACTTTCAACCCCATCTTGGCTTCATTGGGTGTATTTCCCCCATTTCTGTCCCAGTTAAATGAAACCAGAGACATTCCACCATCCTCTGATACATTAAAGTCCTCAAAATTATTACAAACTCTACACTCTAGCCACTATGCTTTACAGTGCTTCTGTCAAATACTGTGACCTAATTTGTACCAAGTAAATGTATGAACCTATACAAAATATAAAACTAAGAGCTTTGTTTTAAAGCAATCCCACGAGATCCCATAATAATTGTATTTATATGTCATGTGAAACACAAGGACCTACTTGAAATTTGATAAAATAGAGATTTTGTTTCCTTTTTTATTATTGTACACCAGGATTAAATAAATATCTTAATAGACACCTTCATCTCATTTCCTAAAACCCCCAGAGCCGTGTGCTGTCTACTGCAGGAAGTCATTGTGACCTCCCAGGCAGTGGGGACAACTCTAGTTCATGTGCCTGCATGAAGAAGTACATACAAGACTGTGGGCCCAGTGTGTTCATTTTGTCCCACAAAGAGCAGTAATCTCGTCCTTCTCAACTCTTCAATTCACATGCCTTCCAAAAGAAACAGGCCTTTTCTTGATCACACCAAAAGCACTATATTGTATAATGGTTAGAGCTTGAGTCCCAGCTCTGCCACTTATTAACTGTATGACATAGAGTAGGTTTTTAAATTCTGTGTGCTTTAATTTCCTTTTCTAGGGGCCAAG
The DNA here is from genome assembly GCA_963574415.1 of Tarsius wallacei. Taxonomy (NCBI): domain Eukaryota; kingdom Metazoa; phylum Chordata; class Mammalia; order Primates; family Tarsiidae; genus Tarsius; species Tarsius wallacei. Next base: position 56,179 of record CAUYQG010067985.1, read on the forward strand.
CATGGTGGTTCACAAATGTAATTCCAGGATTTGGGGAGACCAAGAAGGGAGGATCATTTGAGGCTAAGAGTCCAAGACCAGCCTAGGCAACATGGTGAGATCTTATCGCTCAAGAAAAAAAAAATTCTGTAGAATGGAGATGTAATAGACTTATCTCATGATGAGGCTGTAAGGATAAAATGGGTTGACATTTATAAAGTGATTTGAACAGTGCCTGGTATGTAGCACCTGCTCATAGTGTTGACTGATCATTAATATGTCAATAAAAACAGTTCTTGTCTACTTTATACTCCTCAATAAAATAAATCTTCAAAGCCTCCTGGTGCTTTGCTCCTCTCTTGTATATTTAAAAGATGCATCTGGAAATTTTAAATAATTCAATTTAAGTGACATTGATAATTATAAATATAAATATGTACAATTTATAAATATAAATGTCTTTTAAATTACATGGATAACTAGGAATTATAAGAGAGTAAGCAAAAAAAGCAGTAAGCAGATGAAGCAATAAACTCAGTCCAGTTGATAAGGTAAACACGTCTCAATCTATGCAAGTACATGCACACACACACACCAATACACGAGTAAACGCCCTGTGCTCACAATTCATTCCATGTGGCCCCATTACCATGGCCATCCTTCCCTCTTCCTACTGGTTTCCCAAACCATGGCCCATCTGAAAGGTGCCTTCAACATTATTGCCTCCTCTTCAAAACTAAAGAGTTTGCCATCTCTATACTAGACCTTAGTCTGCCTTCCTCTAAATAGTGTAGATTCTGGGGGCCCCTGGGCCTCCCTAAGAACAGTGTCCACACAGCACTTCTTCTCTAGGTACTCTTCTGGGACAGAAAGCTTGGCATCCAGAGCACAGGACTGCTGGACCATCCTGGAGGCCACAGTCATAGATTTTTGAGTGGGGCACCCAAGAGTGAATACTCCATTCATTCACTTATTTATTTATTTATTTATTTTAGTGGGAGGCTCACGCTGTCACCCAGGCTGGAGTACAGTGGCACGCTCATGGCTACTGCCTCGACCTGCTTGTCACACACCATTCTTCCGTCTCAGCCTTCCAAGTAGCTGAAACTACAGGTGCTCACCAGCATACCCAGCTAATTTTTTTGAATTACTGTAGAGACAGGGTCTTGACAAGTTGCCCAGGCTGGTCTTGAACCCCTGGGCTCAGGCAGTCCTCTCACCTTCACCTCCCAAAGTGCTGGGATTACAGGTGTGAGTCACCACAACCAGCTATTTATTATTTTTGAGTCAGGGTCTCATTCTGTGGTCCAGACTAGAGTGCAGTTGCATGATCACTCACTGTAGCCTCAACCTCCTGGGCTCAAGAAATTCTCCTGTCTCAGCCTCCCAAGTAGCTGGGATTACAAGTACGTACCACCACACCCAGTTAATTTTTTTATTTTTTGCAGTGATGAGGTCTTGCTATGTTACCCAGGCTGGTCTTAAACTTCTGGGCTCAAGCAGTCCTCCTGCCTTGGCCTCTCAAAGTGCTGGAATTATAGGCGTGAGCACTGGGCCTCATTTATTTATTTTTTAATTCCCTTGATCAATAAACATTTTTTGAGTTTCTGCAATGTACCAGGCCCGCGTACTAGGTTTTCTGAGGGAAGCCAGAGAGACAAGAGCCTTTCTTTTCCAGAGCTTCCATTCTAGAGAGAAAAAGTCAAGAATGCCTGTCTAAAATCTACCCAAGGATCTTTTACACCACTAGTACATTCTACCCAACCAAGGAAATCCAGCCTGCTTTCCCATTGTTAAAAATGCCGCTTGAGAAAGGTTAATCACCACCCCCAACCCAAATTAACAGCGCCTCCCCACCCCTCTTGTTGAGATGTCTACATCTCATTCTCATGCTATCTGGAGCCCTGCTGAATCCACAAAAGGCTCTGGACCACAGAATGACCATTTGACCCACACAGTCATTCTGGTGCATCTCTCCCCACCTGCCTCCATGCTTTGCTTTCCCTGGCCACCCCTGTCCTTCTGCCAGTCTCAGTAGCACTGGATTAAGAAGTACTAATGACTGGGTGCAGTGGCTCATGCCTTCAGGAATCCAGCACTTCAGGAGGCTGAGGTGGGAAGATTGCTTGAGCACAGAAGTTCCAGACCAGCCTAGGCAACATATTGAGACCTCATCTCTATTTAAAAAAATTTTTTTTTTTAATTAGCCATACATGGTGGCGTGCTTATATGGTCCCAACTACTGGGGAGGCTGAGGTGGAGGGATCTCCTGAGCCCAGAAGGTTGAGGCTACAGTGAGTTGTGAATGTGCCACTGCACTCCAGCCTGGGCAACAGAGTAAGACCCCGACCCAACAAAAATTTTTTTAAAACACTGGTGCTGTCTACCTGTAGCAAAGAATACTTGCACTTCTCCCATTGCCACCTATAGTCACAGAGAAAGGAGGCGACAAGCAAGAGAGCACATCACCAGTCCTTAGGCTCTCCCTAGAGCCACCACTCAACTCCTGGTGGGACACCAACTCACTCAGGCCCTCAATACATGCCCCTGCTTAGTTTCCTTGCTAGGAGAGCAGGCCCCACTTCCACAAAGTAGTGAGAAGGAATCATTGCTTCTGTGGCATTCTTGCCAAAACTGTATAATCTCAGCTTCATCATGAAACAACATCTCACAAAATAAATCATGAAACAACATCTCACAAAATAAATTAACAGTCTACAAAACACTCCGAGCACAGTAAGATCGTGAAAGACAAGGAAAGACTAAGAGAGTGTCACAGATTTAAGGAGACAAAAGAGACATGACAACTAAATGCAGGATAGGATCCTGCCTTTGTTCCCAGAACAGAAACATGATATCAGGAGAAACATTGGTGAAATTTGAATTAAAGTCTCTAGTGTAGTTCATAGTATTGCACTAATGTTAGTTTCTTATTTTGACCCTATGTAAGATATTAAATGAGGTAAAGCTGAGTGAAGGGTAGACAGAAACTTTCTGAACATTTTTGCAACTTTTCTGTAATTCTAAAATTATTTCAAAATAAAAAGGATTTTTTAAAATTGTTTTTGGCCTGGCACAGTGGCTCACACCTGTCATCCAGTACTTTTGGGAGGCCAAGGTGGGAGAATTGCTTGAGCGCAGAGTTCAAGACCAGCCTGGGCAAGATAATTGACCTTCAGCTGTACAAAAATAAAAAAAATTAGCAGGTTCTGGTGGCGCATGCCTGTAGTCCCAGCTACTGAGGAGGCTGAGGTTGGAGGATCGCTTGAGCCTGGGAGGTCAAAGCTGCAGTGAGCTGTGATCGTGCCATTTTACTTCAGCCAGGTGACAGAGTGAGACCCGGACTCTAAAAAAAGTTTCTAGGCCAGGCTCGGTGACTCAGCCTGTAATCCCAGCAATTTGGGAGGCCGAGGCGAGTGGATTGCCTGAGCCTGCGGGTTTGAGACTCACCCGGGCAACTTGGCAAGACTTCGTCTCTACAATAAATCAAAAAAATTAGCCGGGCGTTGGTAGCGCATGCCTGTAGTTCCAGCTACTTGGAAGGCTGAGGCAGAAGGATCGCCGGAGCCCAGCAGGTCAAGGCTGCAGTGGCCGGGAGTATGCTACTGCACTCCAGCCTGGGCAACAGAGTGAGACTCCAACTCAAAAAATAAAATAAAATAAAATTTCTAAAGCATAGCATTCTTTTCCCACCTTACTTCCTGTCATTCTTTGTTGACTTTTTTAGGCCTCAAGGTGAACAATAGGACAGTGGTCTTTATTACTTGGGTGTATCAATGATCACAGAGACAAAATTCCTAAAACCAAAGGCCATGGTCCTGCCACCAGCCTGGCATTAGCATAGGTGGCCCACATTGGCTCTAAGCCTGAGCCCCCTCCTAGTGACTGTCAGGGGACCTGGGTGAGGACTGGGCATCTCCAGGGAGCCTGAAGCTCTGTTTCCAGCACCTTGGAAAGCTCAGGAGAGACCTGTGGGATTAAGTTCTCCTCAAAGCCACTGAGCTCACACCCAGCTTGAAGACAGCAGGATCTAGTCTCGGATTATTCCTCTGGTCCGGGCCCTTCTCTTCAGGCAGCCTCTATAGGAGAAGAGGGAGAGGAGGCGAAGCACCCTTAATACACTAATTCTTTCAGGAGATGATTCAGGTTTTTGTAGCTTCATTAGCATTTGCAGATAAAAATACATTTTAAGTGGCATTATGCTAAGTAATTATTCTTACAAGATGTGAAATTAAACACATTTTACTCAGCATGAAATTATTCCTGCCACGTACTGAGTTTGGTGACAGCTTGAGAGTTTGGGCAGTGGGTTGCAAGAAGGGGAGAAGCAATCTATGTATAAAAAAAAAAAACTAACCCCAAATATTCCACCAAAGGTAAGTCCTTGTAGCGAAATGATTTTGGCTGGATGGAATATTAAACCTGCTACTATAAATTTCACGCTTTGCATTCCTAAAGCAGATGCAGAGTGATGATGCCAAAAATTAATTGGAAATAATGTGACTTGCCTTGTGTACTCTATCCAGTAGAGGGCATAGCAGATAAGCATTGTGTGCGCTGGTGACTTTGTGTGGCTGATAAGGCTTGTTTGTAATTGCTTCTGTAAAGATATGTAGCCGCATGCTTGGATGCTTATTTACATTTAGGAATGTGGTTCGGAATAGGGGGTTTAGATTTAAAATTTCAGTTTTGTCTGTCAATACATGGGAGAGTTGTGGTTGTTGCGAGCATTATATTTACCAAGGCGCAATGTTAAATTGCTGGATTTAATTGTTACAGTACAGTGAATTATTCTATTATTTCTTACTTTTTTATCCCAAGGAAAATTCAAACTTTCCAGGCTTTAGGGCAGGATAAAATGGCTCTGAGCATGTCAGCGTCTCAAGAGCACATTATTTTCTTATTGGATTGTATTAACTTTACAGATGGAAATTTGAAGGAGAATTAGAAGGCTTAGAGATGGGAAATTTGGAGAAGAAAAGAATAATGTCCTAAGATTTCTGGAGGGGCTAACTGGTAAGTCATTTTGAAAGCTGCTGATGCTAATTCTCATAGCAAAAGACATAGCAGACCCTAAAATTATCAGGAATGAGGCACAGAATTGCTAAGGAGGAAGTGAATCTTGTGTCACACTCAGAATTGCTAAAGGATTATTCAGGTTCTCTCTCTCTCTCTCTCTGTGTGTGTGTGTGTGTGTGTGGGTGTGTGTGTCTTCCCCCCCTTCTTCTCTCTCTCTGTCTTTCTCTTCCTCTCTTTCTGTCTCTCTGTCTCTTTTCCTCTGTGTGTATGTGTGTGTCTCTCTTCCTCTCCCTCTGTCTCTCTTCCTCTCTGTATGTGTGTCTGTCTCTCTTCCTTTCTCTGTCTCTGTCTGTGTCTCCGTGTGTGTGTGTGTGTGTGTGTGTGTGTGTGTGTGTGTGTGTGTGTCTGTCTCTGTCTGGTCTCTCTCTGTGTATGTGTGTGTGTGTTGTCTGTCTGGTCTGTGTGTGTGTCTTCCCCTCTCTCTGCCTTTCTCTCTGTCTCTGTGTATGTGTGTCTCTGTCTCTCTTTGTCTCTTCCCCACCCCCCACTCCCTCTCTCTCTCTCCCTGTCAGAATTGGCATAGATTGTTCTTGTGTAAACTCCTAATAGGGCACCTGTCCACGATCTGAGCAGAGGATATTTGGCAGTCCCACTTTGTTTAAAAAATAAACACAGTCTCCTGCCTCAAATGCACATATTTTTTCCCAAAGGGACAGCAACATGACATATATAAACAAACATTCATCCATAGCACTCTAATTTGCAGCTAAAGGAAAAACTGACAGGGAAACACAACATCATCAAACCTAACAGATAATCATGCTCAAGAAAAAGGCACAGCCTCCTTCCCACTGTTTCCTGGGAGTCAGGTGACTGCTGCGGACAACCACGGGCTGACCTGTCCATGCTGGATAATCAGCCCTTGGCCAGGCATGAGCCTGGTGGGTCTGAAATCCTGTTTGTTATCACAGACCCTCCCACCCCCCTCAGACACTCCTTCTCTCCCTCTGGGCCTCTTCCCAAAGTTTTTTGTTTATTTGTTTGTTTTTTGTTTTAGAGAGACAGGGTCTCACACTGTTGCCCAGGCTGGTACAATTATGGCTTACCACATCCTCAAACTCCTGGGCTCAAGCAATCCTCCAGCCTCAGCCTCCTGAGTAGATGGGACTACAGGAGTATGCCACCATTTTTGCTTATTTTTGTAGAGACGAGGTTTTGCTGTGTTGATCAGGCTGGTCTCGAACTCCTAGCCAGGTATGAACCCAGCCTCTTCCCTACAATTTTGAATATCTCCCCAGGATCCCAGGTGAGAAGAACCCCAACAGGAAAATGAGCACGGGAAGAAACCACAGAACCGGCATCTGGCATCTGGGTGGGGAACTAGGAATGCCTCCTAAGGGTGGCAGGAGGCTCACTTTCACCATCCTTTTTACCTTTGAATTTTGTACCATGAGCAAGCATTACCTATTCTTAAAATAGATAGACTGATACTCAGAATCTTGAAGAGAGGCAGAGAAAGAGAGAGAGAGAGAGAGAGACTGATTGTAGAAAATGGACCTTGGACCAGTCAATAAAGAGTGACTTGCCTGTTCTTAGACCTGTTCTCATTGTTGGCCTCTCACTGCCATTTAAGTGACTTTCTCCTTCTTGTGCTTTTCTTGTAGGAATAAGTGAATAAGTGTCCTTCCTCCCAGGGCTATGCTGTACTACAAATCTTGTTACCATTTCTCCTTTGAAACTTGAGTTTGTTGTTTATATGGCACTGTTGCTTTGCAAATGGACTTCTCTTGTGTGTGTGTGTGTATGTGTATGTGTGTGTGTGTGTGTGTGTGTGTGGTGGGGGGGAGGTTGGTAAATACATAATGGTAATGAAAGACTCCTATGGGGAACAGGAACAAACAGAGAATTGGGGAAAGCAAGAAAGGTCATGGCAGAATAATTTGACCTGCAGGATTTTAATTTTAGGTCTTAGGATGAGCTCAGGTTTTTTTGTTGTTGTTGAATCAGAGTCTTACTCTGTTGCTGGAGTGCAGTGGCATCATCGTGGCTCACCACAGCCTTGACCTCCTAGGCTCAGGCAATCCTTCCACCTCAGCCACCAAAGTAGCTGGGACTACAGGCATGTGCCCGCACACCCAGCTAATTTTTTGGTATTTTCTAGAGACAAGGTCTCGCTATATAGCCCAGGCTGGTCTCAAACTCCTGGACTCAAGTGATCCTCCCACCTCAGCCTCCCAAAGTTCTGGGGTTATAGGCATGAGCCTCTGCACCTGAAGAGTTCAAGTTTAATGTGAATGAGCCTCCAGAGTTCTGCCTTCCATTCACCTCTCAAAATCCTATTTGTGTCACTGTCAAGAACCAAGATTTACCTTCTAGTACAGCTGTCAAGAAAAGGTCTTAACCTTGCCTCTCTTCTTAGATGGCTGCTTCTCTTGTCTAAAATTCTTTCCAATCAGAAGCTATATTTAATATTTCAGATAACTACTGCCATGGTATATGGGTCATGGTTTTATTGCAAAGAACAGAATCTATTCCAGCTAATTTAAGCAGAAAGGGACTTATAAGGCATTAAATGGCTGACAGAATTACTGGGAGGGTAGAGAGTCAGGCCCTGATTTATCCTTTCTAGGATGACTCTGAAAACTGCTCTGCCGAACCTGGTTACCAGCAGAGCTGTGGTCTTTCACAACCAGGAAGCTCCCTGACAAAATGGGAAGCTACTGTTCCTGCCCCAACTCCAGAACCATGACAACCCTGCCACTCTCAGGGACTCACCATGGTCAGTCAGGGAGTCACTGCAGTGCTGTAACTAGAACCATACCAGTGCCCGCTAAAATCCACACCAACAGCCAGGCTCGGTGGCTCAGCCTATAATCCCAGTGCTTTAGGAGGCCGAGGTGAGTGGATTGCCTGAGCCTGTGGGTTCGAGACCCACCTAGGCAACTTGGCGAGACCTCATCTCTACAATGAAATCAAAAAAAATTAGCCAGATGTGGTAACGCATTCCTGTAGTTCCAGCTACTTGGAAGGCTGAGGTGGAAGGATCCTCGGAGCCCAGCAGGTCGAGACTGCAGTGGCCAGAAGCGAACACTGCACTCCAGTCTGGGTGACAGAGTGAGACTCCAACTCAAAAACAAACAACAACAACAACAAAAAAAAGAATCCACACCAACAAAATGACTTGCTCACCACTGCCTTGTACACACACAATAGTCAGACTCAGAGAAACAAAATAGCTCCAATCATGCTTGCCAGCAAAATGATCCAATGCATGGGCTGTGTCTCACTACTGCCTTCCAGACCCATGTGAGCACATCTGAATGGCTGAACTACACTCACACCAGGAACCCTCACTACATGGGTGTCTGGGAAATGCAGTTTTAATGTTCCAGCCTCTGCATTTTATATGGCAGTTGGATTAAATGTTGAACATCAATATGTGGTGCCTGCCACTCTTCAAGCAATTAAAGAAATTTTTAGGAAGATCATATTTACAAACTCTATATGAGCAAATAGTTTCCTTTTAACCCAAAACAAATGCATATTCAGAAATGGACAAATTAGTAATGCAGGATCGTTTTAACAAGTGTTTATGGGTCAACACAAAATAAAGGGGGATGGGAATTCTGTAGTTCCTCTCTCTCAGACATAGTGAACTAGTGAAGGTCAGTGCAGTTATATGTGACAACCAGGGCACACTAATCAGTGCATTGCTCAGAACATAGAGAAGAGCAAAGACAGCCAGTTTTACCCACTAGTGACACAAAAGCTGCTGGGGACTTCCCAGCTCCAAAGACAGAACTGAGAAGGGAAACTATTAAATCATCAACAGAATGGGTTGAAGATGCAGAGTGGTCTGCCAGTTTGCAGGAACTGGGGCTGCATGCATGAGCAGGTGGATCTACCTGCTTCCAGGAAGATCAGATGGGCTTCCTACAAGACAGAAACACAGAACAGAAACCAAAGCGTCTCTGCTTCTTTGTCATTTGAGAAGCCATCCTGGGACTACTTGGGTGTGAGTGTAAGCACATCCTTGCAACACGGCTGGAAGGCAGAGTGGAAAGGACTGGGACACAATTGTTTATGCTACAGGAAAACAGCAGCTTACAAAAAGAATTTCTGGGAACTCAAAGTCAGATGACCCAAGGAACTGTAAGACTGACATATGCTGTTTCAAGGCTTTTGCAAGCGGGGCCACTTACAAAGGAAAGTACACCCTATAACTGAATAACAGAGACCACTGATTAGAGAAGAGCCAGGAGGTACAGAGGAGCAGACAGAGCAGGGCTGATCTTGCCAGGAACCTCCCAAAGCTGCCTCTGTGGCCTGAGCTGGGTCAATGGCAACCATAATGAAGAAAAGTGACATGTTCTAGAAACCTCAAACCCTGTACAGGCTCTGAAAACTGCCAGCAATCCTGGCAGGCATGATCTCTCACTCCAAAGACGACCTGCACATGCTTTCTTCTCTCCTCCAAACCTCAGCTCCCTTTCCTCTACGTCTTAGCTATCTCCAGTGGAGTTCAGAAACTAAGACGTCATTGGAGAGCACTTCCCTCTTCCCCTCCTTCAGGCCTGTCTGCTTTGTGCCTGTCTTCCCCTCCTCCTTCTCCTGAATGTTCCTCCATCCCAAGCCAACTCATCCAACTCTGAAGTCCTGTAACAGCCACCTTCTTGCAGACTCTGTCCCTTTGGGTCTTTCCTCTTCTACATCATTTCATTGGTGTCTCTCCCTGCCCCTCTCAGCAAATTGTATACTCTAGTATCTGAAAAGGAAATTTCTCTTACACTTTGCCCCTTTCCTGTCACAACTCTCCTTCATCTGGGTCTGCCTCTCTCTCCAAGCTCACCTGGGCCTATTCTTCTACTCCTTGTGTCTACACTTCAGCACCCTGGCCCCAAATACCCCAAGCCCTTTCCCACCTGAGGGCCTGTGTAAAAACTGCTTCATATGCCTGAGAAGGATCTTGCCATTGTATTGAGCTGAATAGTGTCTCCCCAAAATCCTGACCTTAACTCAAAATAGGGTCTTTGTAATTAAAGATAAGGTCCTACTGGGTTAGGGTGAATCCAAGTCCAGTGACTGGTATCCTTATAAGAGGAAGATAGGATCCACAGAGACATAAACTTGGGGGAATGAGGCTGTGTGAAGACAGAGGTGGACACTGGAGTGGTTTGTAAGCCAAAGGAGGCCAGGGATTGCCAGCAACCCCCAGCTGCCAGGGAGGGCCAAGCAGGAGTCCTCCTTGGAGCCTTTGGAGGGAGAGCAACCCTGCCAATGCTTTGATTTCTGACTTACAGCTTTGATGCTTTGATTTCTGACTTACAGCTTCCAGGACTGTGAAGAAATAAATTTCCATTGTTTTAAGCCACACACTTTGAGAAATTTATTACATCATTCCTACGAAAGTAATACAGCCTTCACACATAACCCATCCCTTGTTGGCCCTGTCCCTTCCTAAAGAGAGCCTTCTCTGACCACCTTATCTAAGAGTTTCTCATGTATTTTTCTCCTTGGTTGAAACCAGTTTATTTTTTTTTATAGCCCCTAGCATGAGGGGAAAATCATGTATTTACTGGTTCATTTTAAATATTTTTTAAAAATTATTTTAGAAGCAGGGACTTGCACTGTCACCCAGGCTGAAGTGCAAGGGATGCATTCATAGTTCACTGTAGCCTCAGGCTCTTGGGCTCAAGTGATCCTCCCTCCTCAGCCTCCCGAATAACTAGGACAACAGGCTTGCACTGTTACATTCAGCTAATTTTAAAAATTTTTTGTAGAGACAAGATCTCACTATGTTGCTCAGGCTGATTTTAAATTCTTGGGCTCAAGCGATCCTCTCTTCTCACCTTCCCAAAGCACTGAGATTACAGGCATGAACTGCACTGAGCCCATTTTTTGTTTTTATTATCTATTTCACACACTAAACTCTAAACTCCCAGACAGCAGGGATCATTTCTGTTTACCTCTCTAGTGCTAACCTGACATGGTAAATAGCCAATAAAAGTTTGATGAACGAGTGAAATAATGAATTAATGAATGAGGTGAAATAATGAATGAATGAGCTGGAGTGGACAGGACTTGCACCTGGTTAGATGTGAGTACAAGGGGCTGGAGTGGTCAGGGAGTCCAGGTTCTGCTCAAGTCCTTGGTGGACTTGGATACCCTTCCCTGAGTTCCAGAGCACCAGAGAAAGAGAAAGTTTGGAGGAAAGGTAACAGGTTCAGTTTTAGAGTTTTGAGTCTGAAGTGTAGGTAGGGTATTCAAAATCAGATGGCAACTAACTAGTATCCCTGTTCCTGCCTTTCTGTGCCCCTCCTCCCATCCTGTCCCCCTCCTCCCCATCCCCAGTGTATTTGCAACACAACAGACAGAGTGAGTCTTTAAAAATACAAGCAGATGTCTCAGTTTATGTCTGTAATCCCTCACTTTGAGATTTATGCCTATAATCCCAACACTTTGAGATTGCTTTGATCCCAACACAGGAGGATTGCTTGAATCCAAGAGTTTGAGACCAGCCTAGGCAACATAGCAGAACATCATCTCTATTTAAAAAAAAAAAAAAATTAATCGGGCATTGTGGAATGTGTCTAGTTCCAAATACTGGGGGGAGGGGGTGGGGCTGAGGCAGAGAGATCCCCTGAACTCAGAGATCAAGGCTGTGGTGAACCATGGTTGTGCCACCGCACTCCAGAAAGGAAATAAATATATTAAAAGAATATCTATACTCATATGTTCATTGCATATTCACAATAGCAAAATCATGGAACCAACCTAAGTGCCCTCCAACAATTGACTGGATCAAGAAAAGGTAGTATATATATATATATATCATGGAATACTATGTAGCCATAAAAAATAATGAAATGCCCCTTGAAGCAACATGCATAGAACTGGAGATTATTATCCTAAGTGAACTGACTCAGAAACAGGAAACCAAACTCCGCATGTTCTCCATAGTGAGACCCCGACTTAAAAAAATAAACGCAACCGATGAGATCCTCCTCTGCTCCCCATCCTGTCTTCCCTACTCTGGTGAGATATGTGAGATGAGGGCAGGGATTTCTGTCTGTTTTGTTCACTGCTGCACATCCAGCATGGACATTGTCTGGCAGACAGGAGGTGGTCAGTAAAATGTTTGTGGAACAGATGAATGAGGTTCCACTAGAAATGTGGATATGTGGAGCTGCCACTCAAGAGTGAGTTCTGGGCAGGAGGCAAGGATTGGAGGCCACCGACAGCCAGATGGTTCACAAAGCCCCTGGCATGGATGTGACCTCCCACAGGAAGGACACAGAGTAGGGGCAAATGAGGGCCCAGGAGAGAACCTGGGAAATACCAGCCTTTAAGAGGAGGGCAGAGAAAGTGATGTCGTCCAGAGAGATGAGGAAATAGCCCAAGACCTCGGGGAAAGGGCATGTCAGAGAAGGAGTGAGCATCATCAGAAGAGCTGAGAGGGAGCAGTGCAAGACACAGGCATGAGGGCAGCCCCACAGGCTGACGTAGCAGGAGTCGGCTTTCATCTGAAGGGATGGGTGGGAATGGGGATCTGCAGATGAGAGCCCAGCAGCGGGTATAGATAACTCACCTAGAAATCAGACTGAGAAAGAAAGAGAGGATGATTACTAAAGGAAGACCCGGGGTCAACATGAAGGCCTAATTTAATGATTAGGGAGAGCAGAGCCGACTTAAATGATAATAAGGAGCAAGTGGAGAAGACAGCTGGCAGGCCAGGGGCAGTGCCTCACGCCTGTAATCCCAGCACTTTGGGAGGCCAAGTTGAGAGGGTCGCTTTAGGCCAGGAGTTCAACACCAGCCTGGGCAACATAGCGAGACCTCATCCCTTTTTTTTTCCCAAAATAAATAATTTTTTTTTAAAACAGGAAATAAAACAGTTGACAGACACAAGTGAGAAGCTGAGGTGCCTGATAGAATGGATTAGAAAACAGGGAGGAGCCCCTACTGCAGAGGAGAGGTCAGAAAGAGAAGGCACTAGCATACAATGCCGGCACTTCTTTTCTGCTTGCACACCTGTGATTAGACCAGAGTCTGGCTGGTTCAGGTTGGGCACAGCTGGGCCTGGCTTCAGGCTTCCCAGAGTGTCTCATTTTCTGGGACTAGCAGAGCATGTCTTTCTCATGGCAGTGGCAGAAGCCAACAGAGAAAGTCCAACTAACAAGCATATCTCCAGCCTCTGTTGATATTCCACATCCTAATATCCCATCAAAGAAGGCAAGTCACTTGGCCAAGCTCAAAGTCAAGAGGTGGAGAGAGTACACTCTGCCCACATGGGGCCATGGCAAGGCTAAGAGTGTGCAATTCTATTATGGGGGCGGGAGAGGTAAAGAACTGAGGCAATAATGTAACCTAGGCCAGGTGCATTGACTCATGCCCTGTAATCCCAACACTTTGGGAGGCTGAAGCAAGAGGATTGCTTGAGCCCAGGAGTTCGAGACCAGCGTAAGCAACATAGTGAGACCTCGTCTCTACCAAAAAAAAAAATCAAAAAATTAACTGGACACAGTGGCACACACCTGTAGTACCAGCTCCTCAGAAGGCTGAAGCAAAAGGATCACCTGAGCCTAAAAAGTCAAAGCTGTGGTGTGCTTTGATTGTGCCACTGCATTCTAGCCTGGGTGACAGAATGAGACCCCCCAACTCAAAAAAATAGTAAGTAACCTACCAGTTGACACCATTATTATCATGTTTATTATTGTCATCTCATCTAGGCTGAAGATGGTACAGCTGTGGCTGAAGATGGTACAACTGTGCCCAACCAGCCTTCCACCTCCCACGGGTCCCACATGACACATTCATCTTCCTCCTGTGCCATTGTCATGATGTCACTCCTCTTTCCAAGCCCTGCCTATAAGATGAAGTCCAAAGTCCCTGGCCAGGTAGAAAAGCCTCCAAACCTGACCAGCCCAAGCTGCCCTCTCAACTCAGGCCAGTCCCACTTTCCCTCCCCCAGAACACTCTTTGCTGGCCCCTAGCTGTTCCCTCCTTAACCATTGCAGCACTTCCCTAATGTTTCTTGATGCTTCCTTGAATTCATCCCAAACTTCTCCTGCTATATTGCCTAGACTGGTCTCCAACTCCTGACTCAAGTAATCCTCCCACCTCAGCCTCCCAGTGTGTACTACCTTTTAAACTTAATGATAAGTAACTTAAGTATAGTGACTTGAATTGTGAACACGTTTTATTTATGTATTTACTGAATAAACATTTGAGATTTTTCTTCAACATCCACTTGTTGTCAACAAACTAATACTTGGTTGGCCTCTTCCCAGGAGCAGGACGCTTGGTGACAACCTGGCTGTGTGTGCTGTCCTTGAGGTGTCTCCAGTGTGTATTGGACACAGAAGGATTCATGGGAAGTCTCAGTACAAATGGATAAATGCTCCCCTGGGACTTAGCATGGCATGTCATGAGAGACCATAGGAGGACACCATCTCAGTTTAGATGAAATGGAAGTCTTCCCGAGGGAGATCTGCAGCACCATCAGGGGTTAATTAAGCCCAAAAGGGGGGTGAGGTATTCTGGGCAGAGAGAACAGCATAAGCCAAGGCCCAGAATCTTGAAGGAAGGTAGGGTGTCTGAGAGTAGCAAGTAGGTCTGAGTGCCTCATAAACAGAAGCCAGACTGCAATGACAGGGAAGGGGCGTGGAGTGATGGTGAGGCCCACTATGGAAGAGCATTGTGTGCCACAGACTCAGGGGTTTGAACTTAAAAAGGGAATAAGGCCTCAGAAACACTCTGCTGGCCATCAGTCTAGGCAAAGAATTTATGACCAAGACCCCCAAAACTAAAATAGACAAGTGGGGCTTAATTAAACTAAAAATCTTCTGCACAGCAAAATAAATAATCAATAGAGTGAGCAGAAAACTTATGTGAATGGGTAAAATATTTGCAAATTACACCTCAGACAAAGGGCTAATATCCAGAATCTACAAGGAATTCAAACCACTCAAAACGAAAAAAATAATCACATCAAAAAGTGGGCAAAGGACATGAACAGACTCTTGTCAAAAGAAGACACACAAGCCACCAACAAACATATGAAAAAATGTTCAACATTACTCATCAGTCAGAGAGATGCAAATTAAAACTGCAATGAGATATCACCTCACACCAGTCAAAATAACTGTTATCAGAAAGTCAAAGAGCAACAGATGTTGGCACGGTTGCAGAGAAAAGGGAACACTCATCCACTGTTGGTGGGATTGTAAACTAGTTCAGCCTCTATGGAAAACAGCATGGAGATCTCTCAAAGAACTAAAAATTGAATTGCCATTCGACCCAGCAATCCCAGTACTAGAGATCTACCCAAAGGAAAGAAATCAATATATTAAAAAGATATCTGTACTCAAGTGTTCATTGCAGCACTATTCACAATAGCAAAATCATGGAACCAACCCAAATGCCCGCCAACAATTGACTGGATCAAGAAAATGTGGTATACAGACACCATGGAATACTACACAACCATAAAAAGAAATGAAACATAGTTGGATCTGGAGATCATCATCCTAAGCAAACTGACTCAGAAACAGGAAACCAAACTCCACATGTTCTTACTCATATGTGGAAGCTAAGCAGTCACAAAGATGGAAATAATAGACACTGGGAACACCGTAAGGGGGGAGATGGTGTAGGGCGCTAGGGTTCAGAAACTACTTATGGGGCACAATGTTATCTGGGGAATGGGCCACCTGAGACCCAACCCCCACCACTACCTAATGCATCCTTGTAATGAACATGCATGTGTACCCCTGAATCTAAAATTTAAAAATAATAATAAAATTAAAAGTCAAAAAAAAAGAGAATGAGGGCAAGATAAGGCCAGAAGAGCATGTAAGGGTGAGAGTATTCAGGATCACCCAGGGTGTATTCAGTCCTCCAAATATAGCCAAGTGCTAAACAAATAATGAGAGCCTCTGCATCCTACAGTCTGCTTTTCTTATCAGGATTCCTCAGCCCAACCCCGAAAGGTGATCTTTGTTTTTTAGTTTGTTTGCTTGTTTGAGTCAGAGCCTTACCTTGTTGTCTACACTGAAGTCAGTGGCACAATTACTTTTCTCTGCAGACTCAACCTCTTCGGCTCAGGTGACCCTCCCACCTCAGCCTCCCGAGTAGCTGGGACTACAGGTGTGCACCACCATGCCCAGCTAATTTTTTTTTTTTTTGTAGAGATGAGGGCCTACTATGCAACCCAGGCTAGTCTTGAGCTCTTGGGATCAAGTGATCCTCCTGCCTCAGCATCCCAAAGCGCTGGGATTACAGACATGAGCCACTGTGCCCAGCCCTGAAAGGTGATCTTTGAGATGACTTTGCAGGTTCCTATTTCCAGGCAGCCCCTGATTCTCTCTCTTTGCCACCTCCCAGGGTGCTGAATAGCGACCTCCCTCTGATGGGGTGGGGCTGCATGGGGCTGCATGTAAGGCCCTCTTCACCCCTGCCCATGGCAGCCAAGGAGGGGAGTATCTTTTTAGGTCCTGCTAACTTCGGCTTAACTTCGGTCTTCAGTCTGTTCCTAAATTGGAGGGAGAGGATTTCACCTTCCTCCATATTTCCTAAGCGTTTGCAGACACCATCCACAGGAGTCTGAGTTAGCCTGGCAGAATCCACAGGATCTCTTTGGGACATCTGTGCCCTCAGAGTCTGGCAGTGATGGCTGACTCCGCTACAGGTCACTTCCCAATGTCATTCTGTGGGTGGCATTTGTTATGCACCAGGAAAGAGGAGAGCTCAATGTCATGACACTTTCTATTAATAGTTTGTTCTTAACGCTGGGCACCTGTGGCTCAGAACCTTGTCTGTGTCCCAGGCCAATCATGCCCTGGCATGCAGTTTTCTAGACTGGACATTGCATACCCCTCCTCATCTGCCAGCCAGAAGCAGGACACCTCAGCATCCCAAAGTCCCATAGGTTTGCATCAGAAACACGCCATTCAGTGCTGCTTTGGGGCTTAGTCCTGTTTCTTCGCCTTCAGAGACTGGCAGAAAGCTCCCCACATAGTTCTCTGCCTACACATTCAGGATGAAATGTGTAATTTTTATTGTAAATTGAGGTGTTTCTAGGGGAGGTCAGTGAACCACACTGAGCCTTCAAATGTTCCTCACTAGGTCTATTGCCCCACGCACCTTTGCATTTCACCAGCATAATATGTTTGCTTTCTTGCAATGACAGTACATTTCCCTCATTATTAAGGTGGAACTCGACCCACCCACTCCAGCCTGTGGATGTGCAGAGCAACTTCTCTTTGTGTCCTAAGGCACCCTCCTCTGGGATCACCAGCCCTGGGTGAGCAGCTGGGGTGTGGCATGTGGTGAGGAGCATGAGCTCTGAGACCAGGGGGCTTGTGATCCCATCCTCCCTTCTCATTTGCCCCCTGTGGGGTCTTGGACCAGTTACCTAACCTTTCTGAGCCTCAGTCTCACCTGTAAAATGTAGGCAATAGTATTTACTCTACAGGGGCTTGAAAAGATTAAACGACAGAATAAATGCAAACTGGTCCATCCTAAGTGCCCATTCAGAATCTGTTGCTGTTATTACCCACATCCCAGGATGGATTAGTGGTACTCCTCTCTTATCCTCTTCTCTCTTATTCCATTCAGGCTGCTAGAACAGGATATCATTGACTTGGTGACTTATAAACCTTATAAACAATACATATTTATTTCTCTGGAGGCTGGGGAGTCCAAGATCAGGGCACCAGCAAATTTAGTATCTAGTGAGGGCCTGTCTCCTGGTCCCTAGAGGGTCATCTTGCCATGTCCTCACATTGCACGAGAGAGTTCTCTGGGTCTCCCTTTTTTTTTTTTTCTTCTTCTTTTTCTTTTTTTAGTCAGAGTCTCACTCTGTTGCCCAGGCTGGAGTTGGAGTACAGTGGCACCATCACAGCTCACCACAGCCTTGACCAAGTGATCCTCTCACCTCAGCCTCCTGAGTAGCTGGGACTGCATGTACATGCCGCCATGCACAGCTAAATTTTTTAAGTTTTTGTAGAGACAAGGTCTCACTTGTCTCCATCTCCAGGCTGGTCTGGAACTCCTGGCCTCAAACAATCCTTTCATCTCAACCTCCTAAGATGCTAGGATTACAGGCATGAGCTACTGCCCCTGGCATCTGCGTCTCTTTTATAAGGGTACAAATCCCATTGATGAGGGCTCTCCCCTCATGACCAATAACCTCCCAAAGACCTGCCTTCAAATGGCATCACCTTGGGGATCAGAATTTCCACATATGAATTTAGGGGACACGATAACCCTTAGTCTATGGCACGTTCCCTCCTGTATTCCTGGACATTTATTTTCCCTTCTGGCTCAAACTCTGATTCAGAGCACAGAGCGAACTCAATGCATGTACGCCCATGTGCTCACCCCATTTTCTAGCTAGAGTGACTTTAGCAAAGCTCCCAAGGTCGTCGAGCCAGGTCACTGCTGCTGCTACCACAGTAGATGGAGGCATCCATCATTCTCTCAAGGACTCTGCTTCCCCAGTGGCTGTGTGGAGGAAGGTGATACAAGGCACAAGACAGCCACCATGAGGCTGACCCTGGCCAATGGGAAACAGGTCTGGTGGGAGCTCTTGGGTTCATTCTTCTCCCTTTCTCCTCCTGGACAGATGCTTCTGTGACATAGTTCGCACAGTCTTTCCAAAGATACCCCATGAGAGTGGACATCAGCAGCACTTGTTTCAAAGCCATGACCAGATCAGGAACCTGCACCCATGTTAATTCACTGCTTCTCCACCTCCCTTCTGCCTCCCTGGGATTGCACTCTCCACCCCAATAAGGGTGAGCCTGTGAGCTATTGCCTTTGTCACTGCCTTTTGGAGACCTTGGGCCAAGACGCACAGAAATTATTTTCCTAGCATACCTGACAAGTGGGCATGAACATGAGACAAAGACACAAGAGGCAGTAGAGTATAAGGAGCTCATCACCACAGGGCCAGCCTTTCCACCTTGGGGTGCAGTATGGGTTTGAGGGCTCTTTTCCCTATGAACAGATTTGCTTTCTTGTATGTGGGCATGGTTTTGCTCCCTGGAACACATGTTGTGAGCCCTCTACTAATAATACATTCTGTATTTTATCCAAAAAAGTGGCCCTCCTCAGTCTTCTCCAAGTTAAAAAAAAAAAGTTAAAAACTATTCACACTGCCTAATGTCACTTTCCAGAGCCATGGTGTCAAAAATCAATGTTACTTGTGAAAGGAAGCTTCCAGAAAGGGCCCAATGTCTCAGGGGTAAGCTGACCAGGCTGTGTGCTGTGATGTGGACCCTCCCTCTGCTGACTGCTGCATCATCCATCAACTCTCAACTGTCCCCACTGTATCTGAAGCATTGTCATCACCTCATTCCTATTTAAAAAGCGGTGAGAAGCCTAATCTAGAAAACTGGGCAGTACCTTGGCTTCATAGAAACAAAATTTATGAGTTTTGGAGTCTGTTAAAATTGGATTTTAATCCAGACTCTCTTACCTATTAGCTTAGTGGCCTTATGCTGGGAAAATTGGCTAGTCATATGCAGAATAGTAAAACTGGACCCCTGTTTCTCACCATATACAAAAATCAACTCAAAATATTTAAAAACTTAATTATAAGACCTGAAACTATAAAAATGCTAGAAGAAAACCTGGGGGAAACTTCTCCTGGACGCTGGTCTAGGTAAATAAAGTTATGACTAAATCTTCAAAAGCACAGGCAACAAAGACAAAAATAGACAAATGGAACTATATTAAACTAAAAAACTTCTGCATAGCAAAAGAAACAATCAACAGAGTAAAGAGACAACCTATAGAGTGGAAGAAAATATTTGCAAACTGTTCATTTAACAATGGACTAATATCCACAATATACTCGAATAAGGAACACAAATGATTCAACAGGGAAAAAAATAGCAAAAAACAATCCCATTAAAGAGTGAGGAGAGGACATGAATAGGCATTTCTCAAAAGAAGATATACAAATGGTCAACAGGTATATGAAAGAAATTGCTCAATATCACTAATCAGATAAATGCAAATCAAAACCACAATAAAATATCATCCTACCCCAGTCAGAATGGCTAATATTGAGAAGATAAAAAAATAACAGATGTTGGTGAGAATTTGGAGAAAAGGGAATGCTTACACATTGTTGGTGGGAAGGTAGATTAGTATAGTCGCTATGGAAAACAATATGGAGAGTTCTTAAAAAACTAAAATAACCACAAAAAACAATAAAAATAACCATTAAAAAAACCAAAAAACTACCATTCTATTCTGCAATCTCATTATTGGATATCTACCCAAAGGAAAAGAAATGGACATATCAAAGGTATACCTGCACTCATATATTTATTACGGCACTATTCACAATAGCAAAGAGTCAACCTAAGTGTTCGTCAATGGATGAATGGATAAAGAAAACATAGTATATATACACAGTGGAATACTAGTCAGCCTAAAAAAAGAATGAAATCATGTCATTTGCAGCAACATGGATGGAACTGGAGATCATTATCTTAAGTGAAATAAGCCAGGCACAAAAATACAGATAACACATGTTCTCATTTATATGTGGGAGCCAAAAAATGTGGTCATGTGGAGATAGAGAGTGGAAAGATATTGCTGGGTGCAGTGGCTCATGCCTGTAATCCCAGCACTTTGGGAGGCTGAGGCAGGAATATTGCTTGAGTCCAGGAGTTCGAGGCCAGCCTGGGCAACAAAAAGAGACCACTGTCTCTACAAAAAAAAAAAGTTTAATTAGCCAGACATGGTGACATGCACCTGTAGTCCCAGCTACTTGGGAGGCTGAGGAGGAAGGATCGCTTGAGCCAGGATTTCGAGGCTGTGGAGAACCATGATTGTGCCACTGCACACTGCACTGCCTGGGCAACAGAGTGAGACCCCCAACTCAAAAAAAGAGAGAGAAAGAGAGAGAGAGAGTGGAAAGACACAAACAGAGACTGAGAAAGGGAGTGGGGAGGTGGGATACGAGAACTGGATTAAAGGGCACAAGCATACAGTAAGATAAAGAAATAAATTCAGTGTTTAATAGCAGAGTAGGGTGACTATACTTAACAAAAATGTATTGTAGTCTGGTGATGGAAACCCTAAATACTCTGATTTGATCATAATACATTATATACCTATTTAAAAATTTTTGGAGTATCCCATAAATTTATATAAATAATGAAAAAAAAACTTTGTGACCTTAATCAAGTGACAACTTTAGTGAGCCTGTTTTCTTTTCTTTAAAATGGAAATACTGTTATCTAGCCCTACAAGACTATTGTGAACATTAAACAATACAATAGCATATGCTCAATAAATATTAGTCTCCTTTCTTTGACCATCCCTGCTCACTGAGCCTTTGCTTCCTTTTATTTTTTTTATTTAGAGATGAGGTTTCCGTCACCAGGCTGGAATGCAGTGACACCATCATAGTTCACTATAACCTGGGACTTCTGGGTTCAGGATTTCCCCCACCACGATCCTTCCACCTCAGCCTCCTAAGTAGCTGGAACTAAGGTGCATGCCATCATGCCTGTCTAATTTATTTATTTATGTAGAAATGGAATCTGAAGAAACAGAGAAGCTTGTAGAAGCCATCCTAAAGCATGAGGATAATTCTGATACTGTGAACTATAAACAACAATATTGGATGAACCTAATTACTTTAGTAAGATATTTATAATGATTCTTTGAGATGTTGTCTCCCCAATAGACAATGCACTTCTCTAAGGCAGGGACTTTGATAGGTCTGGCACATAGTAGGTATGCAAAGGTGTACTTGGATGAACAGGAGTTTGCCAGCCCATAAATAAAGGAAGCAACATTCTAAGCAAAGTACAGTGGTACAGATTTTTTTTAAATGGCATAGCACAATGGATAGGAACCATGAGAGGTTCAAAAATGCAAAGGATGTAGAATAAGAATTTGTGGAGCTGCGGCTGGGGAGGATGGTACTGCCCTGACAGTGAAGAGTCTTTCATGACATCATAAAGATTTCATTTTTAAGTTAACAGACTTTTTTCTAAGGCCTACAGCATCTGGTATTCCTAGGTGGTCTCCCATCCAAGTACTAACCAGGCCCAACCATGCTTAGCTTCCAAGATCAGACAAGATCAGGCATGGTCATGGTGATATAGCCATAGACTAGACTTTATTTTTTAGAACAAGTTTCAGCTTACAGAAAAATTGTCTAGAAAGTACAGTGAGTTCCTATATACACTCTCTCTTACCTCTCTCCCTTCCCCAAATTTTCCCCATTAACATCGCACATTAATACAGTTGTTACAGGTGATGACCCAATATTGATACAATATTATTAACGGAAGTTCATAGTTTATATTAGGATTCACTCTTTATGTTGTATAGTTTTATTTGGCAAATGGATAATGTCATACAGCCACAAGTACAGATTATAGAAAATAGCTTCATTGTCCTAAAAACTTCCCTCTCCACCTTCCCTGGAACCCTGGCAACTACTGAAGTTTTTACTGTTTATATTTTTGCATTTTCCAGAATGTTTTAAGGTTGGAATCATATGGTAAATGTAGCCTTATTAAACAGACTCCCTTTACTTGGCAAAATGTACTGAAGGTTCTTCTCCATTTTTTTGTGACTTGATAGCTCATTTATCTTTGTTTTTAATTTTTATTTGCTTATTTTTAGTATAAACAGTGATGAGATCTTGCTATGTAGTCCAGGCTGGTCTCAGACTCCTGACCTCAGGTGATCTTCCTGCCTTGGCCTCCCAAAGTCCTGAGATTACAGGCTTGAACCACTGCACCTATACTCATTTATTTTTACAAACTAATATTTAATTGTATGGATGTACTTGAGTTTGTTTATCCAGTCACTGATTGAAGGATAGCTTGGCTGTTTCCAAGTTTCTGGCAGTTGTGAATATCAGGTTTTTGTGTGAGCATAAATTTTCAACTCATTTGGGTAAAATACCAAGGAGTGTAATTGTTGGATCATATCATAAGGCTATGTTTAGCTATGTAAAAAACTGCCAAACTGTCTTTAAAAGTGGCTGTCTCATTTTGTGTTCCCACCAGCAATGAATAAGAGTTCCTGTAGCTCCACACTCTCACCAGGATTTGATGTTGTTGGTGTTTTGGATTTTAGCCATTCTAACAGATATGTAATGGTATCTCATTGTTGTTTTAATGTACAATTCCCAGATGTTGAGCTTATTTTATATGTTATTTTGATATGCTTATTTTTCCATCTTCTTTTACTGAGATGACAGTTCAGATCTTTCACCCATTTTTAAATTGTGTTGTCTCACAATAGCAAAAACATGGAACCAACCATGTTGCCCATCAAAGCTGGACTGGATAAAAAAAATGTGGTACATATACACAATGGAATATTATGCAGCCATAAAGAAAGACAAACATATGGACTTCGCAGCAACTTGGATGGAGTCGATCATACTCAGTTATCTATTACAGAAGCAAAGAACA
>CAUYQG010067991.1:0-19307 GCA_963574415.1 Tarsius wallacei
ATCCTTCTGCCTCAGACTTGCAAGTAGCTGGAACTACAGGTGCGTGCTACCACGCCCGGCTAGTTTTCTTTTGATTTATTGTAGAGATGAGGTCTCGCCAAGTTGCCCAGGCGGGTCTCGAACCTGTGGGCTCAGGCAATCCACTCACCTCAGCCTCCCAAAGGCGCGGGATTACAGGCTGAACCACCGAGCCTGGCTTCGAAAATTCTTAAAGTATGAGCTCTCCTGACAAAATCCAGCATTAAATATGTAACCACAGCTAGCCCAGTAGACACCTTGCCTAGTGAATCCCTATCTTTTTCTCAGAGATTCTGCTTCTTGCTAAGTGGACACACAAAACTATTTCTGTGGCCAGAGCTAATTGGACCAAGAGATGGATACCTGGCCCATATTGGGCCATTCAGATTTTCAAATCTGGCCAAGCCCATTAGCTACCGGAACTGGGAAGCCAAGCAAAGCCAGGGCTGAGATGAAGTGTCTGGCCTTAAAAAGGTAGAGAGAAAGTCCAACTGCAGAGAAAAACTCTCATGCTTTTGCACTAACCCTGTCCACTTTTGTTAATTTCCACAGTTTAAGCTCATTTGAAGAGATTTGCATCACTCCCAGGGCACCATTCACATAGTAGTTTATATAAATGACAACAGTGATTCATTTAAACTACCATATGAATGTTGTCTCTGGATTTATGCAATGCTGTACTGCTGAGAAGTCTTCCCTTCTGCTATTTCAGAGAGAGAACTCATGGAAGATACAGAGGAGAGAGAGACACAGAAACTACTCTTGTCATAATAGGCAATGACAATATTAATTTTGCTGAGCACATTGAAAGAAAACAAACTTTCAGTTTGGTGCTTGGATTTGTGCAACACAAATTTTAAAATAGGAATAGCTAGAACTATGGAAATACAATGTAGGAAGAAAAAACAAACAGTAAACTCTAAGTAATTTCAGACAGACAACATTTTTTGCAACAGATATAAGCATCCTTGCTGTAAGAATTTATTTTGATGTGGTAACACGCCATCTATAGTTATTTGATAGTGCCTTTCTCTTTTCAAACATGAGAGTATAACCCAGTACATATTTTATGCATACATGTAATTTTCATTGACCAATTTATTTTCTTGTCTTATTCCTAGATGGAATTTCCACATCAAACAGTCTTGCTTCTTTGATTTACCTTCTAAAATTGTATAAGCACATCCCTTCTATTAATTTCATTTTGCAAACTTGTCTCCTTATATAGTGAAATACCTAAATATAAGTTTACAGCCTTGTATATTTTCAGCGTTTTTGCCTTCCACTGTCACATAATGTTAAAATATGCCATATAATCTTATCTCATACAATTCAAAACAGCAATACAAAACATATAGACAAATGCTCTCCTGCTGTTTTAAACACCATTTAGCAAGTTTTATAGTTGAAGGGTTTTCCGACATAACTATTACTTTCTTATTATGGTGAGTATATGAATATTTTGTATAAGCCAGAGAAAGATGCTTCTATAGTCAGACACAGCATGTACCATTCAAAGGCCAAATCCAAGCCCCCTGCTTGCTCTTAGCCCCTTTGTAATGTTTTCTGGAAGCATCAGAGTTCAGTAGACTCAATTACCTAGACTCACAGAGAGAGAAACAGCATAGAATGTTCACCAGTCATTGGTTTTCATATTTATACTTAGAAAGTGCATGCAAATTTTTAAAAAGTTTTTACAATATCAAGTGTTCTCTATTCATCTACTATCATGTAGATATTTAATGTCTCTGGGGACTAAATAAGTTACCTTAGATACCAAAATTTCTTTTAGTCAGGTCATCATCACCTAAATTCTGCTTAGAAAAAAAGGCATTGACAACACTTCTTAACGTGTCTTTCTTCATAATGTGCTAGCCTGTTGTCTTGGACTATCAATTAGAGTTATAGCACCATACAACAAAGTAGATCAGTTGATAAATGAACTTGACCATTCTGTGCAAAGTTAAAAGCACCATATCAATTTAAAGTGTTGTAATTGCCGATAATTAAGGAGACAAATATCACCAGCTGAGGCTAAATTCAATCTGTTACCCAGTGGCGCAGATTGTAAAAATATTCCCTCAAAGCTCTTTTGAACTCTTAAGTTATTTTAGAAACAGCTTTGCACATAAAAGAAAATTGTGAATGCTAGCTAATTTGGGTTTGCCTGATGGTTCTACCACTGGTTTAAATGTCTTTGGTGAACCCTCAAATAAACTTCATTCAATAGTCAAAGTTATTTACTGGAAGAAGCTTGATTAGATTTGCTAATTTTGATATGCACATGATAAGGAGGAAAGGTCTTGAAAGTCTATTAATAAACACCTGTTTTCCCAACTAACTCAGAAGAGACTTCTGAGTCTCAAACACCATAGTTGATCTTCTCAAAACTTCGGCTAATTTCACTCTAAGATGTTAAACTTGCTCCCCCGGCCCAATCGCCTTTGTAGTAGGGACTTGGTAGTCTCCACGTTCCTAGCTGTTTAGTTAGCTTCTAGTTAGAAAGTGGCTTTGCTGGAGCAGTTCCACAGTTAAACCCAGGCAAGAATTACGATTAGAGGTGGGCAAAATGCTTTTGGTGCTTAGTATCTCTCAGTAGCTTGAAAGGGGCTTTAGAACAGCCATATAAATATTTCTATGCCACCTGGCATTGTGAATATGCTAAAGACAGATCACTCCACCCAGGACCAGTGATCCTAACTTTTTAATACTAGATTAAACAATGGCAGCATTTACCAGAGGGAGGCAGTTGGGGGTAGAATCTTTTGACAGAATCCTGTCCCTGTCACAAACTAGCTGAAGGACTTCAAGTAAGTTACTGGCTTCTCTTAGGATCCATTTTCTTTTTGTAAATGGGCTAATAGGGCTTTTATGAAGAATATATGAGATTGCATATGAAGTGTTAAACACTATATAAATGCTAGCTACCATTATCCCACAGTGTATTATCCAGGGTTCTCCAGAGAAATGGAACTGGTAGGATGTGTAAACATATACGTGTGTGTGTATGTGTGTGCACAGATATGAACGAGATATATAACTCTGTATATATCAGTAAATAACTCTGGTATCTGCCAGGTGCAGTGGCTCATGCACTTTGGGAGGCTGAGGTGGGAGTATTGCTTGAGCCCAGTGTTTGCTACCAGCCTATGAAACATAGTGAAACCTCATTTTTACAAAAAAAAAAAAAAAAAAAAAAAATTAGCTGGTGTGGTGTTATGCCTGGAGTTCCAGCTACTCAGGAGGCTGAGATGGAAGGATTGCCTGTGCCCAGGAGGTCTCAGCTGTGGTGGGTGGGGATAAAATAAAATAACAAGAACTCTGGTATCGCTCACTCATAACATACACATATGAGAGAGAGAGTAGGAAATTGAGATTTTAAAGAATTAGCTCACACAATTGTGAAAGCTGATAAATTCAAAATCTCCAGGGTGTGCTGGCAGGTGGGAGACCTAAGGAAGAGCTGATACAGCAGTTCAAGTCTGAAGACAGTCTGCTGGCAGAATTCCTTCCTCCTTGGGGGAGGTCAGTCTTTTTTCCCTGAAGGTCTTCAACGGATTGGATCAGACCCACCCATATTATGGAGGGCAATCTGCTTTACTCAAGGTCTACTGATTTAAATGTTAATCTCATTTTTTAAAAAACGCCTTCATGAAAACATCTAGAATAATATTGGAGTAAATATCTGGGTGCCATGGCCTAGCAAAGTTGACTTAGAACGTTAACCATCTCATACAGTGATGAGAGTATAGTGCTTTGTGGGTGCCAGGCACTGTGCTAGGCGTTTTACAGATAGTCATTCATCTGATTCCTTCACCACAACCTTTGGAGGCAGGTGCTGTTATTATGTCCACTGTAAAAATGAGAAAACGTAAGCACAGAGAAGATAAATAACCTGCTTAAGGTCACACAGCCAGTGATCTGTGCTCCTAACTGCTAGGGCAAGTTGTCCATTAGGACAAATGGACAATCTTTGGTACCCACTGTACCTAGCTCGAGGCTGTGCTCAATATTTTAAAAATGGATACCCAAACAACTCACTCATCCAACGTCTTCGCATAGTGAGATATTTTCTCTGAATCAATTAGCTGTTTTGTTTTGGGTTTTGTCTTTAGATGAAGCCTGAATGTAGGATATGCTTTTCATGTCTGAGATACTTCCCAGTGACTTATGACTGTGCCCCGTAGGATGGAATTTAGATGTGTCTAGTGAATGAAGCCATATATACTTCATTTAAGCATGTATACAGATTTTAAGGAGATAATATAAGTTTCTCGGTTGGTTGCTCCTGCCAAGGAAATGGCCCAGGCAGGGAAAAAACTGAAGTTATTAAGTATCAAAATTCCAACAGTATATACTATTTTTGATCAAGCACTCCCAATATTTGTATAGGTGTCAAACGTATAGATGTAATGAGATTACAATCTTTATACTGAGATTGTTTGACCTCCATCCTTATTGCTTTGTTCATCCCCAATGCTACACAATAAATATGTTCAGAATGGCCGGGCTCGGTGGCTCAGCCTGTAATCCTGTGCTTTGGGAGGCTGAGGTGAGTGGGTTGCCTGAGCCCGTGGGTTCAACACCCGCCTGGGCAACTTGGCGAAACCTCATCTCTACAACAAATCAAAAAATTAGCCAGGCTTGGTAGCGCGAGCCTGTAGTTCCAGCTAGTTGGAAGGCTGAGGCGGAAGGATCGCCGGAGCCCAGCAGGTCGAGGCTGTGGTGGCCGGGAGCGGCCACTGCACTCCAGCCTGGGTGACGGAGTTAGACTCCAACTCAAAAAAAAAGAAGTTCAAAATGATGATTTTAAAATAGTGCTCCAGGATTTCATTCATTTGAGTACCAGTCACATTTTACTATATCTGAGTATCACTTGTACTGTTATTTGGTTAATATTTGTCTTTAAAGCAAGTTGGATCTAACGCCAAGACCTACTTCATTATTTTTGAGAGTAGAAATATTAATGATATTATGGATTTGATGTGCTAGTAGCATTCATTTTTCTAAAAATATATGACAATAAGCATCTAACCATTAAAACATTACCCACACTGTAGGAAATACTGCATTACACAGTCCTTAAGTCGTGAATGTTTCAATTATTTTTATTCTACTTAATAAGAGAGAAGAATATATTAACACATGTTACACATTTAACCAGGTTTCCTTCAGAACACCCTAAAGCAAATTGGGATTCTAATCTTTTTTATTTTTGATACTTGATTATTATTTTCTTTTGGATGAAAATAATTTCAGTTTCTTTTATTCTTCTTCACTGGGATACGTCATAATGATTCGATTTTCTTTAAGCAAACAAGGCCTATACAAAGTTTGCTTATTGTGTTCATAGGGGCACTAAAACTACCGAGTTAAATTATATCAAATTAACTGGCTTCTTCATGCATTCATATGAGAGACTGGTTAAAGCAAGAGCTAAACTAAGTCTAAACTACCAAAAGAGTAATTCTGCAATCTTCAAATTAAATCTATTTCTATAAAAAATGTGGAATTTCTACCTTGAAGCAGACTGTAAATAATGTTGCAAGCAAATGCGAGTTACAGTGACTCAGGCCTTTTGATCATTGTTTGCCTTCCTTCTTGACTCTGGCCATAGACCTGTTGGTTATTGACTCTCTCACTAAATCAGAATCCCAAAGAAACTTCTTTTAAACACTGTGAACCAGTGTGCTAACATCTTGAAACCTATTGGACAATCAGATGTTTTTGGTTTAAAATGAGAATGTTATCTCCTTGAAGATGATATAAATGCTTGGACAAATTTAAGTCATTTCTCTAAGCCATATTTAAAGGATCTTGTTTAGTACTCAACTCTATCATCTTTACTGAAGATGTTGAAGTCATTATTGCTATAACTATTTTTAAAAAGTACTCTGAATTGTATCCTACACCTTCAAAATTAAAAATTAAAAAAAAATCATCTGAGCCAGATCCATGCCTTTAGTTGGTCTTACTCTAAGCCTATGTAACAAGATGGATAGTGATCTTATATTAGAAGACCAATGAATTAAATGAAGCATTCTTTGAATGAGACTCATTCACAGAGGCAGAGCTTCTTGGCCTCCACACTATTGACATTTTGGCTAGATAATCCTTTGTTGTGGGGACTGTCCTGTGCATTATAGGATGTTTAGCAGCATCCCTGGCCTCTACCCACTAGATGCAAGTAGCGCCCACCCTTCTCCTTTCCGCAGTTGTGACAACCAAAAATGTCTCCGGACACTGCCAAAATCCTCCTCCCCCTATTTAGAACCACTGACACAGGTCAAGAAGAAAGCTTTGCCATTGACTTCCTGAATGTCATTGCTGCATTTAGGGGGGAAAGTTGATTTTTTTGCATGAGATTTTGTGTGTGTGTGTGTGGCTGTGTTACACAATCCAAACTATAAATAACAAAAGAAAGTGAGAAAAGATTGAACGTTTATTACCCAAAGCCATATAAATTCAATAATAAATAATGGCTCGCTCTAAAAATATGAGAAGTCTTTTTCAAAGTCATTAGTTCTAATCATAAATGAATTTAGCAGCATTTCTTTAAATTTTGCCCCTTTGTAATGAACTCTGATACATTCATGGAACTGGATGTTAAATAAAGAGATAGAAAGGCCTAATTTGCTGGTTCATTAAGTTAGCTTATTTCAAGACATTGTGCATATTGCTTTGAATTTCATATTTCTGAGCAGTGGAGACAATAGTAGTATCCATCTCTAATGTAGTGTGGCAGACAATTAGGAGCTCAAATGGATTAAATCTCATTTCATCAGAGATACACACAGTGATTATTATTTTATTGCCAAATACCGTCAGCATTACATTTCTTCAACAGTTCTTGTGATACCTGATTCGCATGCCTAAATTTGCATTAAACACTGTGCTAACAATAATATTAATTTGGGCCGTGTTTTCTTACTCGACATTATTCTGTTCTCTACTATGTATGTCCGCCCAACACTAGTTTTAAGGGTGCAAGGTTTAACACACATTTGGGAGAGGAGAGGCAGCTGTGGCATTGAGGAAAGGGTGTAGTTTAGGGTCAGAAAGAGGCTGTCCCTTTCAAACAAAGTGACCTCGGGAGGATCACTTCACTTAAATAGGACTAGAAGAAAAATAATTTTCTTTTATTGCTTTAAATAGTCTTTATCAGATTTTTGAAATTGCAAAAACATTGCTCTTTGAAACAAACAAAATTTTACAACGAAAAAGTCACTAATTCACCTCTCCATCTTCCTTGAGCATTCTTGTAACCCACCTCTCTTCAAGTAACTGACATTAATGAGTTAGTATATATCTACCTTTCACTAACCTCCCATGAACATCCATAAGTAGTTGCATCCAAATATAGTGTGTTATTTTGTTTTTAATTTAAAAATTGGACAATATCACATATTTTCCTCCAACTTGCTTTTCTGAGTTTAGGTCTAAGTCATGACTTTAAGTAGCTGCATAGCATTTTAAAGTACGACTATATAACATTTGTCCAAACATTTCCCTGTAGATTGACTCTATGTTGTTTCCAGTAACCAACGTCATCAGACACACAGCACCGTGGCTAGATTCTTTCCTGCAGCTGGAAATGAGAAACAGAGATGTTTCACCCAGCTTGACTAAGTCTTTGGAGGCTCAGTTTCCACATTTGCATACTGAAGATCACAACATCTGTCCTACTTCTCTCACAAATTGATAGAAGGATGGTCTGAGCCAGCGTGTGAAAATGATGCGGTGGTTCTGGAATCAAGAGGGCCCGCCCTAAAAACCCCACTCAAGCCAAGTTGCAGCCTTGCAAAACCACCTGCTTTTGTCTGTTTGCAAAATCTGATATAAAATTTGAATATGGTCATATGCTCTTCAGCACTCGAACTTTTTTCCAGTAGGTATAACCATTCTTTCAGTGGATAATTCACCCCTTTCAGTGACTAGTGTTAAGTTTACAAAGCGCCATGTCAAATACTATTCCAATACAGTGCCTGATTTCTGAGAGTTGGAGGAGACAAAGTGTGTCCATGTCTGTGTGTGTGTGTGTGTGTGTGTGTGTGTGTGTGTGTGAGAGAGAGAGAGAGAGAGAAAGAGAGAGAGAGGGAGAGCACGCGAGAGTGAGAATTCAGTAAATTCATTTAATTTGAAAGTCACCCAGTAAAATGTTCACATGTGTGAACTTTGAAAACAGCTCATCTAGTGAAGGGATATATTAATATATTTAATATTGTACCTGGTACTATAATCATTTTCAATTATTTGTTTAAAATATCTAATAATGTGCAGTGTAATATCTCTCTCCCAGAAATAAAAGGCCGGAAAAGTACGTCCATATTGGCATCTTATTATTTTACTCAAACCGTACTGTGTTCACGAGGCAGGAATGTGTCCATGTGCAATGATGCAGTGTTTCATGTGTACCCGGCTGCAAATGTGTGTATTATATTCTAGTTCAAGGACTTGCATTTAAGTCAAGGGTTAAGCTGAAGGCTGTGACCCCCTGGGTGATGATGAAATGAAGTTACATATCAAGACTGATAATTCTTAAATGAAACAGAATAGAATGGAAAATGTCAGAGTGTAACACTCCAAATAATGACTGCTATTGCTTCACGAATCTTTTGTTTCAGAGAAATAAATATGTATATGTGTGCTAGATCTCATTGTTAAGTGTGGATGGCTATTCAACACATTTGAAAATCCCTATTCTAGTGCCACTTTGCTCATGAGATCCAAGACAGTCACCTACTTTGCTGTGTGGCATAGCTGCCTCTCTGTGTGCTATAACAACGTGACTGGGTGATGCTTCCTTCCCTCTTCCCCCTCACCTATCCCCTCTTCATTTCTTGATAGAAAGTGATTTTTGATACAACAAAGTACAGAAACAGGAAGTTAACAGCATAACCACACATGGATGTGAAACCTCAAGAGGTAATCAATGCTGGTGAGATAAAAGTGTATTTGTTTTAGGGAGCCTTTGCTCTGCAGAATTGGGTATGGCCTGAAAAACATCACCTGTCCACCCAAGAAGGACCAGGAACCCTGGAGGGAACTAGGGGGTAGAGAAAAGCAGGTGGGTTGGAAGACAGCGAGAAGAGGAAGAAGGGAGGAGCCCAGAGAAGAGGAGGAACTCCCAAAGACCCATTAGAGGCATTTAATAGATCAAATAATATTGGGCTCCATCTTCTGCATTTGCTGAAAACCTTTCTCTCTGGTATTTCACAAATTCAATAAAACTTTACTGAGAATTTTCTATGTGCCAAGTTCTACTTCCTGGACACATAGCAATGACCAAAACAAACAAAGTCCCTGCACTTATGGAACTTACAACCTTCCACGGAGGAGAGAGATAGATATCAGACAAATGACGGAAGACACTGAATGTCAGGTGGTGGTATAAACTGTGGGAAAAAAATAAAGCTGGGAAGGGATTAGGTGTGTGTGGCATGGGAGCTGGGGGTGAGTGTTGTAATTTTATAGAGAGTGGAAGGGAAGAGAAGGTAACAGTGGAGCAAAGACATGGGGAAACCATGGAAGCAAGCCATCCGGTTACCAGGGGAAGAACACTCCAGATGCGACTGTGCCTGGGTGCCCAAGAAAGAGAAGAGGCCTGGGTGACTGAGCAGAGATGTAGGGTAGGGTAGAGAAAGCTGAGGTCACAGGTACATGATGAGTAAGGGTGAGGTTCACAGTGCACAGAGCCTTGAGGGTCATTGTGGGGCTTTGAGTTTTGCTCCAGATGTGGTGAGATGTCCTAGGAGGTTTTGAGCAGGGGGTGACATCATCTGACTTACATTTTAAGAAGCTCTCCTTGGGTGCTGTGCCATGGACAGGACTGCATGTTCTCTCAGGCATCACTGTGTGACTAAGAGGCAACAGAGAGCAACACAGATGTATGTGAAACAGGAATTAAAACAGCGAGGGAAACGTCAAGGTAGACAACAAATCAAGGTCACTGTTCCCATCCAGTCATCATGAACTCAATGATGAAAAGAAAGTGGGAGCTTCTTGGTGATCAGCCACAGGAGCCTAAACTAAAAGTGTGAATGGAGGATCAAGTCACCTCTCCCTTCACACTCCGTTGTGGGGAAGCAGGGTTCCAAGGATCCCCTTCTCCAAACTCCTTCCCCGCTCATGCTCTCTGACATGGTTTTCTTGGCTTTCTCAGCCTACTTCTGAAACTAGGCCTCAGGTCATGTGACTCTAAGGAACACAGGGCCCCTGTTGCTGGACTATTGTTATGGCCAACCCAGGAGCCAACGGGTTGCCAACTTACCCAGCCCACCAATGGGATGCTATTCTACGCTTCCTGCTACTGCTCCCTTCTGGGGTGATAGGAATCCCTTACTCTGTCTTTTCCCTTGGCAGGAAGTGAAGGAGAAACTGCCCCAAAGCACTCAGCTCCACTCTCCTGAGCAATCTTTGCAGGTTGGGAAAAGACCATGGTCTTTTTATTCCTCTACCACAGGTTTCTCCACACTTTGCCCTGTTCTACCGGGTGGGTGGGTGGGGACAGAGACAAGCACCCCAAATGTAGTTTCCTTCTTGCTACCTGCTTTATGAGGGAGGGCACATTCAACCCCAAATTATCCCAAGGGCAAACACTCTTCTGGCCTTTTTTTTACTCTGGAATATGTTCCTATATTTCTTGTTCTTTCAATATCCCAATATATATTTTTTTGAGTTGGGGTCTCGCTCTGTTGTCCAGGCTAGAGTGCAGTGGCACAATCACGACTCATCACAGCCTTGACCTCCTGGTCTCAGGCACTCCTTCTGTCTCAGCCTCTTGAGTAGCCAGGACTGCAGTCGACTAATTTATTTGTATTTTTTATTTTTTTTTGTAGAGATGAGGTCTGGCTATGTTGGGCAGGCTGGTCGCAAACAACTGGCTCAAGCAATCCTCTCCCCTCGTCCTCTCAAAGTTCTGGGATTACAGGTTTGAGCCACTGTGTCTGGTCATCCTCCAAATATCCTGACCTTTCAGCAGCAGGTGGACTGTCCTCTCTTCTGCTCCGGCTACCTGGTTCTTGGTCTCAACCTCCCACAACATATGTCCACTGTCAGAGAAGAGGATGTTGGCTGTGGCTGGCCCAGGTCCAGACCACCAGGTTATATAAGAAATTATCATAAAATAAATGAATCACTTGCTCACAGAAAGCAATATGTTTACCTTAAAGACTGGTACCTAGATATTTTGAATTATCTTCCCTAATATGGAATAGGATGTTGTGTCTTGCTCTCAGAAAAGCCTTTGTAAAGCTCCACTAATTAACTGCTGCCTTCAGATACTTGGACCCCTCAAGTCAGCAGATTATCAGAGTTTTTCAGGAGGAGACGAGTATGGAATCCTAGTTCCACTGAATGAGATTTTGAAGGTATAATGGTGAAGGCAAGAAAAAAGTTTTCATGGCTTTCCTAAAATCTGCAGTGCAGAAATTCAGATGTCCTTTTCTGTTACATTAAATTGCCACCACAAAAATTTAGGTTGCTATGTGTCAAAAATGATTAGGCCAGGTGAGGTGGCTCATGCTTACAATCCCAGCACTTTGGGAGGTCGAGCTGGGAGGATTGCCTGAGCCCACGGGTTCGAGACCACCCTGGGCAACTTGGCGAGACCTCGTCTCTACAATAAAGCAAGAAAAGTGGGCCGGGCGTGGTGGCATGTGCCTGTAGTTCAGCTACTTGGAAGGCTAAGACGGAAGGATCTCTTGAACCCAGAAGATTGGGGCTGTGGTGGTCATGAGCGTGCCACTGCATTCCAGCCTGGGCTACAGAGTGAGACTCCGATTTAAAAAAAAATTATTGGAGGACTTCTATTTATTTATTTATTTTGAGTTGGAGTCTCACTCTTGTCACCCAGGCTGGAGTGCAGCGGCACGCTCCCAGCCACCGCAGCCTCCACTTGCTGGACTTAGGTGATCCTTCCACTTCAGCCTTCCAAGTAACTGGAACTACAGACTCACGCCACCATGTCCGGCTAGTTTTTGTAATTTATTGTAGAGACAAGGTCTTCCAAGTTGCCCAGGCTGGCCTCGAACCCGCGGGCTCAGGCAATCCTCTTGCTTTGCCTCTTTTTCCCATCGTCTTTGTGCTTGCTGACAGAAAGTCATTTCTTTTCTCATGGCAGCAAAAGGATGTTGGGTTCAGCAGTCCATCTTTAACTCATTAATTAATTGAGCAAGTGATTGTTGACTTTAAAAATGTGTTTTTAATGTTTGATTCTTTCCAATCTTTATTCTTCTTTTAAAAATTTTTGAACATGTAGGAATATATCTACCTCCCTCCTAGACCTACTAACGCTTAATATTTTGCTATATTTGCTTCACATGAAAATTTTTTTCCCAAAGAAATAAAGCACTGATTCAGTGGAAGTTTCTTTGTAACCCTCCCCTCCTTCTTCAGAGGTGCTCTGAAGTAGATATTCTTCTCATCTGTTTTTATCCTTTATTACCTGACATTCCATATTGCTTCATCTGTGTAAGACAAAGCAATATAAAGTATTTTTGAACCTTATTATGGAAAAATTTAAGCATAAAAATTAGAGGAAATAATATATGAACCTTGTTTGGATTTTTAACATCTGGGTAAGTGGCAACATATTTCACATATCTTCTGAGATTTAATTCTATATGCTTCATGGTGTGTTTGAGGTGCATCTGTGTTGATATATTAGATTCATTTCATCCGTTAAACTGCGCTGGAGTCTTCCATTGCAGGAATGTCTACCACTTATCCTTTTTTGATGGTGGAATTTTAACTGGTTTCCTACTTTCCCAACCAACCAGGCTGCAGTGAGGAAACTTGTGCACACTCTCTCATGTGTATGCATGAGAGTTTCTTTAGAATTACAGAATCAAGTAATATGTGCACTTTTAACTTTACTAGGTTTTCCCCAATTGGTCACCAAATGGTTGACCCAAGTTATGCTCAACACAAAGAGCCTATGAGGGTGTTTTCTCATACTTTCACCAACACTTGCTATTGTCAGAATTAGACATCTGACCCACCTTGATGTCTGTGAAGTGATATTTCTGAGGATACACACAAGACCACATATATCATACCATACAATGAAGACAAATCCTGAGGGCTATAGAACTACAGAAGAGAGAGGTACAGGAGTCAAGACCCTTTCCACTGAAAATGATGAAAACTCAGCTTACTCAAAAAGAAAATGTATTGGCTCATGTCAACTGAAAGTATAGCTGTGGATGAATCCAGGGCTTATACAGAATCCTCTGGATTCTCTCTCCATTCACCTCTCCTCTCTGCTTCTCTTTGTGTGTTGGACTGATTCTTCCTATGTAAACGGGCCCTCTCTAAGTGGCAGTGTTGTGTATGGGTTTGGGGATGGAGGTGGGGAAAATGACAGCTGACACTGAAAGTCCTAATTGCTTATGGGGTGGGGTGGGGGGAGAGATCGATCCAGTAGCTCTTTTATACCAATTTGGAAACTCTTATAAAGACACCAACTGGAACAATCACAGGTACTATGAGTGGTCCAATCTAGTGATGGTACAACCCTGCACAAGAGAGAACAAGAGGTTGTGTGTATGTGTGTGTGTGTATGTGTGTTTGTGCATGTGTGTGTTGGAAGGATGGGCATTGTGTTTGACAGCCCCACCAGATGGGAAGGAGTTTCTCATCAGAAGACTATTAGTCAAAAGTGAGAGCTGTACACAATAGGGGATGTCAGAGAAAGCCTCTAAGACGGGGTGTATTTCTGGCTCATTCTAGAGACCACTGAGCTATAGATGCTAGAACACTGGATCTGGAAGACCATGTTGTCGATATTAACACTGACATAAGCTGTGTTATTTTGGACAAATTACCTAATGACTCTGAACCTTCATTCATAAAATGATCATGGTTATATCAACTTTCTAGGCCAGTTGTGATGAAATGGTATAGCCATCCACAAACTTTTGCTGACTTCAGATTTGCTATCCAAGTTGTTCAAAATAAATGGAACATTGGCTGCCGACTTGACTTTATAATACAGAGATCTGTGTTGCACCAGAGTTGTAAGGCTTTACTCTTCTGCAATAAATATTTAATCACTTGTGCTAAGAATGAAATTGAATTAAAATACTGTCAAAATATAATGTATATTTAATTGTTATTTCACTTTTGGTACATTTTCATCAGTGCTTTTTTGTAGTGCCAGTCGATCTTTTTAAAATAAATATTCATCTTCATTTGAGAGCAAGTGTGGATTCATTGGTTTCCAATACTACATTTTTTTAAAAAGAGCATATTCTTAAGCACCAGTGATTTTTTAAAGTCTCTTTTGAACTCTTGTTATTTTCAACTGGAATTAAAGAACATTTCTGACATATTTCAAACAATTTTACTGAACAAAGATGAAAACAAATCTATTACATTAAGGAAAAATACAAATGGGAAAGTGCCTTTTTGAACAACAGGTAATGATATTTCAAGGACGACACAGAACTATTCATTTCTGATATTCTCATTACCATTCTTAGCAACAGGCATATATGTCTCTTGATTCCTGTGTAGCTCTGTTAATATCTCTACACAATATTCAATTTTATTACAACGATTTAGCTGATTTATTATTTCCCTCTTACGTTTTAACTGCTAAAGATGCAATGTAACCCCATAAATTTGTTTCAGTCTCTTGACTTCGATACCCAAGGTCGTTAATACCTCCCACATACCCTTTGTTTACATCACTCCTTTAAACGTGCTCTTTCTTGCCCAATGAGTTGTCACATAATTACATGGTGCCAGTAACATATCATCTTGTTTCTATAGTTTTATGATTAAGAATATAAAAATGAACTGAATTGAAGAAAATGTTAAATATATTAAATCTCTTATATTTTGCAAAATATAAGAGATTGCTGCTATAGATGATCACATGTAAACAATATAGTATCTATGTATCTATAATGGAATTTTCTTAGTATGTAGTTTGAAAATCTGTTAGAGTAAAATGCATTATACTGATGTGTGATCTGTTGTTTCTATACACACAGAATATGTCTTCTACAGTTAAAGTAATTATAAAAGATTTATTTTTGCTACTCCCCCTTCCATTATAACCAAAAGTTTTCTACTGAATATTTGCATGTAAGGCTATAGTGCTTGAGAAAGGAGAAGCCTGCTTACAGCTTAAAGTGTAAAGTAATTAGGGTGACAAATGGTCCCAATTTGCCAGAGATGGATGTGGGACTTTCCGTTCTAAAACCAGGAAAACTCCAAGCAAAGTAGGATGAGTCAGTCCTCTCATGAGTAGTTTGGCTTTAGTACTTCCTCCCCATGTCTGCATCCACATCTTTGCGATGGCCTACCTGTGGGCAAAGGGTACCTCCAGGGCCCTTGACTTTGGACTTGACCAAGCAGCGTGTCTTGTCAAAAATATATGGGTAGAAGTGATAGTGTACAAGATTTAAGAGATCTCATATGTTTCTGGTTTCTCTTTTATGTCTCTGCAGTAGAAATGCTCTGCACTAGCTAGCTCTCTGGCCCATGGAGGATGGGAGACATGGAGTAGGGCCATGCCAGCTGACACACAGACCCACAGTGAGAAGCAAGAGTTGCCCAGATGAGCTCAGCCTAGATCAGCAGAACCCCAGGCAACCTGCAGATGTATGTAGAAAATGCTGTTATAAAGCCACTGAGATTTTGTGGCTATTTGCTATACAGCATTGTTGTAACAAAAGCTAATCGAAAGAGGTGATAACAAATACTCATTCAATAAATATTTGTTGCGGTCCTACTGTGTGCTAGGCACTGGGGTGCAATGACAAGCAAAATGGAGACAATTTTTATTCTCATGGAACTTATAGTTTCTTGCAGTGGTCCCTAAGGTCTTTTTGGAAAGGTCTGCAAGGTTGAAATTGTTTTCAATAATGCTAAAACATTACTTGCCTTTTTCTTTTTTCACTCTGTAGAGATTAGTGCCCGTGATACAAAGGCAAGGGTGGGTGTACAAAGACTGCTGGTGTTTTGCCACAAATCAAGGTAGAGCTACCAAACTATAGGAGTAGTCATTGTATTTACTATCATCATGTGCTTACAGTTTTAAAAATGCCAGTTTTATTTATGAATGTCTTAGTGAAGCAGTACAAAGTATTAATTTAATTAAAGCTCCACCCTGAGATAGATATATTTTTAATAATCTGTATGCCACAATGGGTAATATCTATAAAGTACGCTGCTGCATACTGAAATATGATGGAACAGTCAACAAATAATTGAAAACTGGTGACTCATTTAAATGAAAAAGTCTAATCCCTACCTCACAGCATACTCAAAAATGTATTCCAATCAGAGTAAAAATTGAAGTACAAATTAAAACAAAAAGCAACTAGAAGAAAATATAGAAAGATAAACTTTTTATAACTCTAACTTAGACACATCTTTCTAAACATTGCATAAAGCCCAGAAAAAACAGGGGACTTCAATTTTTCCTTTATGTACTTTAACATTGCTTTAATTTCTATGAGAATTTTTAATAGTAAAAATAATAAGACTAACCCTATAAAGCGAACAGAACAAGTCTATGCCAGCATTCTTCGTAACAAATTGCAATGCAGGTTTCATTGATGTCATATGAAGAATGAGCACTTTTTAAGCACAGCTATTGCACAATTGATCACAGTTTAATGGTAAATTTTGTCAGAAAACAAGCATAGACAATCCAAGACTCTTCATAAAATCTGTCTTCCAAAGTCAACTTTTGATCCCATGGGAATAATGGCCTATTACCTAAGTTATATAATTTTCCTAGATATTCCAGAGGGCTAGGATTTTAAAATGCCTATGACAGTTTATTAAAACCACAGTCAGAGGGGGGTAAGCACAGTTGTATGATGCTCTGGTTGCAACAGTCAATTGTTAACAGTCACCCTTAATACTTTTCAGGCCTAAAGTGTCTTCTTCCTAGACGATGGCGCCAAAGCCTATGGCTTCAAATTAATTCTTATTAAAGAACCATGCAAAGACTGTTTTTTAAGCAAAAACGGGAAGAATATGAATCAGGTTCTTAGGTTTTCCTAAGGCTTCTCCCAGCACACACCACGCCCTTATAGGAATTGGAAAAAGACAACCCTTCCAGTGGACAAATTAGAAAAAGGCACCGCCGTTGGGTGGAAGAATTAGAAAAAGGCAACCCTTCCTCTGGGTGGATGCGTCAGAGCACTAGCTGGAGTTCTACTTCTCTTAGCTTCCATGGCTGGAAGCATTTTGGGAGAGTACGGTCTGGCCATCTGTGTGTCATCACCCCACATCTTCACAATGTAAACTCTGCTTCTTGCTATCTGGTTACAGAATAGACCATACGCACAGAGATTGTAGACCACCTCCTTGAATGATTTGGGATACGAGGCTCATTGGACAATGAGTATTAGAGACAGAAGTGTGAAGGGGTGTAACTTTACAGCTCTACTTTTTATTCTATTAGAATGGGGGTCAGCAAACAAGGGCCCAGAGGCCAGATCTGGCCTGCTGCCAGTTTTCTGTGAATAAAGTTTTATTGGAACACAGCCATAGGTACTGTCTGGCTGTTTTCATGCTCCAACAGTAGAGTTGAGTAATTGTAGCAGAGACCACGTAGCCCACATAGCTTAAAATATTTACTATCTGGCTTGTTAAAGAAGAAGTTAGCCAACTCCTGCATAAAATCACCAAATGACACTATCTCATTTATACTGTGTAAGTCTGCTGCTCAAATATACTTAATAAATTGCTATTTAATGTTAATACCTTAGCAAATGAAGATGACTTATATAACAAATATTCATGTGCATCAGATTTCTACTTATACAAAAATATATTTTAACAAAATTTAAATTGCAGGGTATATGTGAGGATTTGCTACATAAGTAAATTGTGTGAAGGTGAGGTTTGGCGTTCTAGTGAACTCTCTCTTCCCTGGTAGTGGAAATGGTATCCAATAGGTGATTATGTGCCCCTTATTCACAATCTCTCCCTCCCACCTTTAGGAGTGACCAGGGTTTGTTGTTCCCATATTTGTGCCCACATGCCC
The DNA here is from genome assembly GCA_963574415.1 of Tarsius wallacei. NCBI lineage: Eukaryota > Metazoa > Chordata > Mammalia > Primates > Tarsiidae > Tarsius > Tarsius wallacei. The sequence goes on from CAUYQG010067991.1 coordinate 18,032, forward strand.
AATGTTTAGGGACCACTTATGAGTGAGAACATGTGGTATTCAATTTTTTGTTTCTGTGATAGTTAACTTAGAAAGATGATCTCAAAAGTTGGAACCATTTCCCCTGAAAACTGGAACGAGACAAGGATGCCCACTCTCGCCCCTCCAGTTCAATATAGTATTGGAAGTCCTGGCTAGGGCAATCAGAGAAAAGAAGGCAATCAGGGGTATCCAAATAGGTAAAGAGGAAGTCAAATTATCTCTCTTTGCAGATGACATGATTGTATACCTTGAAAACCCAAGAGAATCTGTCAAAAACCTCCTTACACTGATAAAGGACTGTGGCAAAGTCTCAGGATATAAAATAAATGTGCAAAAGACAATCGCATTTCTTTACACCAATAATAAACGAACAGAAACCCAAATAAAAAGCACAATGCCATTCACAATAGCCACAAAAAAATGAAATACCTTGGCATCTCCCTAACCAGAGACGTGAAAGACCTTTACAACGAAAACTACAAAAACTGCTCAAAGAAATCAAGGATGACACAAACAAATGGAAAAATATCTCATGCTCAAGGATTGGAAGAATCAACATTGTGAAGATGTCCATCCTACCAAAGGCAATCTACAGATTCAATGCAATACCCATCAAATTACCAGTAACAATCTTCTCAGACCTAGAAAAAACAACACAGGAATTCATATGGAAACACAAACGACCAAGAATAGCCAGAACAATTCTCAAAGCAGGAGGTGTTGCATTCCCAGACTCAAACTTTACTATAGAGCTACAATCATCAAAACAGCTTGGTACTGGTACAGGAACAGGCATATAGACCAATGGAATAGAATTGAGATTCCAGAAAACTCAATTTCTCAACCAACTCATCTTTGATAAAGCCTCCACTATCTACCACTGGGGAGAGGAAAACCTATTCATTAAGTGGTGCTGGGAAAACTGGCTGACCACATGCGAAAGATTGAAACAGGACTCCTATCTATACCCATACACAAAAATTAACTCTAAATGGATCAGAGACCTAAATGTAAAACTGCAAACCATCTTACCAAAATCTCTGGGACGCCTTGAAAGCTGTAATAAGAGGGGAACTTATGTCACTACAAGCCCACATGAAGAAGACGGAAGGATCACAAATCAACAGCCTGACAAACCACCTGAGGAAGCTGGAAAAGCAAGATCACAAAAACCCTAATATCAGCAGAAGAATCCAGATCACCAAAATAAAAGCCCAAGTCCAGGACATAGAAGACAAAAAGATAATACAAAAAA